>WNNJ02000808.1:0-245423 GCA_012934845.2 Pomphorhynchus laevis | reverse complement strand
TAAATATCTGTATTAATATTTTATAAAATATAAAATTTTATATAATTTAAATTTAATAAAATTACTTGAATTCTATGAGTAAATTTTTTATCATTATTTCTCATCGCATAATAATATTAAATAATCAATAATATAAACGTCTAAATACATTTATTATACGAACATTTATAAAAAACATTTCTCAAATGATAATACCATTCCGCGTGAATTTTTAGTAATCATATAAGCCCGACGCGAAAGAATGACTCATCAGTGCCAGTTCCCTCCCACTACTACATGCAGAAGATCCAGCAGTGAGAGGGAACTCCTCTTCATCCAGCAGTGAGAGGAAACTCTCACTGATGAGTCATAGTGATGACGAAACGGCATTCGTCATTCTTTCGCGTCGGGCTTATATGAATACTAAAAAACATTTATAAATTAATTATTATTTAATAATATTTTTTATAATTATTAAATATTATTACTAAACAATAACCAATAATAATCATTATTTAATAATTATTAATTATATTTGATTATTATAAAATATCACAATTTTAATTTTTTAAGCAACTTTTACTTAATTTTTAAGCAATTTTAGTATTATACATTTTCCTGCATGACGTATATTTTATATTTTTATAAAATTACTTAAATGCGATGATTTACTTTTGTAATAATATTGGATTAATTAGGAATTGGAGAGTGAATATTTATTAAATGTTTCGATAAATGCTACTAACATCCCTAGATGTTAGTAGCATTATTTTTGATATATTTTTGACAACAAAAATATATTAAAATATATATTTTTTTATATTATACAAAAATAATATTTCTTGTGTTGTGAACAATTTTATATGAATACATTCAATACTCGAATTACTAAGGAATTCAAATTGCCTAAGCTAATATTCAATAATATTAATAATATAGTTAAATATTATTAACTTTAATATTATTAAAGTTTAATAATATATTAAAGTTTAATAATATATTCAATGCCTCTGTAATAATATAGTTTAAGATTAAATAAGTTATTTATTTATTGTCCAACTGCACAAGGATAAATACAATCCCGACCAAGTTGAAAAGATAAATCAAATGTGTTTATCACTTTGATTTTACTTTGAAAAGATGATCTAATCATTCTCTTGAAAGCATCCAAATGTTGTCGGTACATTTTCGAAACAGGGAATATTCTGAAAAAAAATATTCTAAAAATGCTTCAATAGGATGCTGACGAAATGCTAATACTAACAAGAGGCTAAACAATTTTCTTAACTTTTCGATGCGATTGTTAAGCCGTTAATATATTTGTATTACTTTATGCAAATAAAGTAATTTCCCGGAAAACAATAAATAATTAACATATTGTAATCCCAGCAGCAATAAGGGATAACAATGAAGTTTAAAGATTGGCAGTTAAATTGTTTAAAAGTAAAATTCGGCACAATTATCCACCGTTCAAATTTATTATTTAAATCATTGCAGTCTATTATTTTAGTCCAATTACATGATGATATCCGAATTTACGAACAACTATATTTGGCCAATTTGCATTGACAACATAAATTTGACAGCATCGCACGAATGGCAAATTTCGAATTAATAACGTCCAAGTCGGATGTACTACAATCACAAAAAATAGAACACAAATTTTAATTAAACTACCAAATTGTTTTTTTCACGCCTCGGTTGAGATTTTCGATTGGGGCGTAATCCTCCGTTGCAATTGTGAACTACAATGAGGATTATCGGTAAATCAAGCATCACGTGAAGCTAATTAAGGTTTACATTTTGAACGAGACAATTTATGTTAAGTTATTAACTATTAATTTGAGCATTCATTGGCTTAAACGAGGTAATGGACTGTGTCCTAGTAATTTAGGGTTTCTGGCTGTTAAATAGTTGCATTTTTATTGATATATATAATTTACACGTATTTACAAAAATGCAGCAAAAATATAAAGAGAGCAAACTTTTGGAATATATTACGCGTTACAAATGTGCACATCACCTGAAATGCAGTTTGTCTTCTTGACTCCAAGAATTCGTTTTGTTGCATACGTATTTCTTATTCTTCTTGACGCAGTACTATACTTTTTTCAGAGTGCAAGTGAGAATGGAAATTTGGTGTATATCAGGCTGTAGTGCAGCTATTTATTGCGTAATTAAACGTCACGTATTGAAAAATGTTGCTCTTATATTTCGCTCTTAGATTTTTTACTCCTTTTTACTCCTTCAAGCTCCTTCTTTCTCTTTCGTCTTGTATTGCTTTGTGACTAGGCGCAGCGAACACTTGCAACTCTCAAAACAAGTTAACGCCATTATTACTAAACAAGCAGTAAGGCAGGGGAGAGAGCAATGCCGTAAAAATCAACACTGTTTGACATGCCGGTGTGTTCTACGACAAAAAAAACAATAACAACATCTTTTCCAAATTACAATGCGACGACAAGGATCGCATATAGAGAAAAAGCTGCTTCGAAGCAGCTCTCAATAGTTGTATCCTTTTTGCTGACATTTCGGAGATCCTTACGCCAGCCTGTCAAGGCAGTTCACTTGCATGGATGTTTAGTGCAGTAGAAAAGCCGTCACTCAGAAAACATACTCATCTCAGACATTTCATGTCTTACAATACAAAGATGAACGATTTCTTTTTTGCTATTACCAACGCAAAACAGGAAGATACGGATCTTCAAAATAACCCTTAACAAGCAGTACACAGACTTTATTACGTATACAGGAATGTAAAAAAACTATTATATCAATAGGTAATTGGAGATTACTAGACAACGTCACAATTTAAATCCTTCAACATTTAAATTAATTATGCACTATAAATAATAATTGTTTTCAAGGGTAATTGCATACTCGAATTAATTTTATTAATAAATTAAATTAATAAATTATTTTTTTTTGAGCAACTGAATCTCAAACATCGATTATTATATAAATTTATAATTTAATTTATTAATATATATAAATATATATATTGGTAGTGCGAAAAATCGCTTGAAACTGTGGTCCAGGAGCCTAAACTGGCTACTATTGATTTAAAATCCATATGAGCTGCTATATATATTGATTAGAATATTTTTAAAACTGGCGCTCTGGGTCCATCAAAGACTTTTATATATAATAAGTATTAATTGAAGCAGAGTTTGGAAATATATATATATATTTTTGACATTTCGGAGATCCTTACGCCAGCCTGTCAAGGCAGTTCACTTGCGTGGATGTTTAGTATTTAGTTTTTTATATTGATTAGAATATTTTTGAAATATTATACATTATATATATTATATATATTAAATATTATGTATATTATATATTATTATATATTATATATTATAGAAATATATATAAAGTGGGAAGTTTGATAAAACCGACTCCTGGGATCATTTTCACGTGATTCAGCCATTTACTGTTATATATAATTTATATTTATACAAAGTAAAAATTTAACTTTGAATTGGTTGATATAAAATAAATAATTATTAATAATAAAAGTTAAATAAGATTAAAAGCAACTTATTGCCTAACTCTGTAAATTGGGTTAAAGTGCTAAATAGTTCAAATCTATAATTATTTACTTTAGAATTTTAATGATTAAGTAACTTAGCAATTAACAGTTAATTAAAATTCCTGAATATCATGTTAAAACTTCAGAAACCTGAGGTTTTTTTGCACGAATTTTAATCCAAGCAACTGAATCTCAAACACCGATTATTATATAAATTTATACATCAACATTTAAATCAACTTTTATACTTCAACATTTAAATTATGAAATATAAATAATAATTATTTTCAATGATAATTGCATACTCGAATTAATTTTATTAATTACGTTAGTAAACACTTGTTCAATATTAATAATTCGAGCAACTGAATCTCAAGCATTGGTTATATAAATTTATAATTTAATTTATTAATATTTATTAATGTTAAAGATCTAAAATATTCTCCTTAATATATAATCATATCAGCTAGCTGAGTTTACTTATTTTAAACTATTTATAAATTAATTAATGATAAATAAAATAAATTATAAATAATAAATAATTATATAAGATTTTATATAATAGATATTTACATAAAGTCAAAATTCAAATACAAATAACATTTAATCGGTTGTGTCTATTATTTGGATTGTTTGATTCATAACAATTATGTGGATTGGTTGATTGTATAAATTACATTCATTGAATCTTTATAATTTAAATTAGTCTTACATCAGCATCAACATTTAATGGCAAATAACACTTATCGTCATAATAGAGTGATTTTGTAAATGGTGTGATAATGCCGGTTATATTAATTTATATTATTTTATCATAACACAAGTGTATCACATTTCATGTAAGCAGTTCATTTTGATCCTTGTACATTTCATCCTTATTAATAAATATATAATTTACGAAGATTAATATTTATAATTGTATAATTTACGAAGAGACACAAGATGATTATTAAAAACAAGTTCAAAGTTTACCTCCTACTTACGCTTTCCTTGCATTATAGTTAACTACATTTCATTCCATATTTCGGATGGCTGTTGGTACGTTGTAAATCTGGAGAAAATCTATCATTCACGTGATTGCGCTAACTTTTAATTTTTAATCACATGATAAAAGGCATAATCTACAGAATATAATAATTACATGATATAATATTATTATATCATAATAATATAATAACATAATAATATAATAATTATATTAATTATAATAATACTGATTATCTTATCACATGATAAGATAATCAGTATTATTAGATACTGATTATTATACTGATTATATTATACTAATATAATCAATTATTAGATAATATCTAATAATTAATATAGATAATCTTATTTTTATCATCATGCTACTTAATTGGCTTGTGTACTGATCCACATTTATTTGTAATCACATGATGAAAGGCATAATCTACAGAATATAACAATTACATGATATAATACTATTATATCATAGTAATATAATAACATAATAATATAATAATTATATAAATATAATTAATAATATAGTAATTACATACTCGAATTATGTCAATTTTATTAATTACTGTTATTTATTAGTCAATTCATAAAAATGACGTTTATTTTTAATTTAAATTTTTTATTTTAAGTTGATTTAAATTATAGAAAATCTAAAAACAATTATTAATTTTATTATTTAATTATTAAATTTTGATTTAGCATTATTATGTTTTGTTTATTTTATAATTATATTAAATACGTAGACTCAGTTAGCTGATTTAATTTCTTAATTACTTTAGTAAGCACTTGTTCAATATTAATTTTTGGAATGTTTCCCGATTGACATTATATTAGAGTCCGCATTGCTGAATAAAGTAATATTGTATTGTTTTATCAATTTTTATTGAATTTTAAATTAATGAAGTGAACGTTATGTTGATTTTTAGTTGATTTTTGATTGGCAAAATCAATTTCAAATCACTGCTTCTAAAATCCTATTCTTTATTACTTTAAATTGATTTTGGTCTTTATTGCTTTTATTTATTTTAATTTTATAATTGATCTGTGGTATGTAAAATATAATTCGATAAAATATAAATTTAATACATTTTTGAGTTGAAAACTAGATCATTAGAGATTTAAGCTATTTTAGCACTTTGGAAAATAGACACAAATCCTGGAAAATTAACTGTTAACAATTAACAGTTAATTAAAAAAATACTGAATATTATGTCAAAACTTCAGAAACCTGAGGTTTCTTTGCACGAATTTTAGTTCGAGCAACTGAATCGCAAACATCGGTTACATCGGTTATTATAAAATTCGCAAACTTTTAAGCGTTTGTCTTGCAAGAGTCTTCCTAGCATACAATTACAATGTTTTTCTCATATTCTTTAGAACTCTATTGCTTTATTTATTTTAGTTTTATGATTGATATGTGGCATGTAAAATATAAATTCAATCAGTTGGGTAAACATTTTGTTAATTTTTAGTTAATCGCCCTAAAATCAATTTCAAATGGCTGGAAATCGTAAAGTTAAACAATTGTTCAAATTGCAGTTGTAAACAATCAGATCTAAACATTTATATCTTCCAAATATTTCACAGAACTATATTAAAATATCTTCCCTAATCTATTGTATTCCATATTGATTATACATTATAACTAATCTTTAAATACGCATTAAGATGCAACATAAAAATACAATATGTAACTAGCAAAAATTATTGCCATCATGCACATGCATGTGGATAATGATTAATGCATACAAAATTACGCATTAATTCATTCGGTCACTTGAGGAAACTTTGGGTTAAATATAATTTATTGAAAATGCTAAATTTAAATCCGAAATATCTAAATTTTGAGTTAAATAATAAATCCAAATATATGTGATTGTATTTGTTGAACTTTATCACTGAGAATGTTTGTTCACATAAATGAGTATATCCAAAGTGTGCTAGAATTCTCGAAGCATTCCCTCCGGTGTGAAAAGTTCTCTTCTTCGAAGGAGGCATAAAAGTTTAGTAGTGAGGCTGATCTGAGGGGATCTTCTAGAAATGCGTCATACTGCAGGTCAATTAGTTACATATGAACTTCATTTGGATCATTATCTACACTACCTGCTTACATAATAAAAAATTAAAATGCCCGTTGAATAGATGTTTTATTCTCAGTAGTTGTGAAATCTTGAAATTGCCTTGAAAACATGAAAGCTTTGAATGCGGCTTGCTACTTGTGACAGTAATTGGCTGATGGTATGTTACATCTTTTAGTGTTGGCAAATGAATCATTATTTTGTCCTTCACTTGTCTTGAGATAAACTGTAACTTCTACTTGAAAGACTACAATGCACTGTACATATCATGCACAAAAAAGCACTTGCACCACGCTCATTCATTAGTACAATTAATCTACAGCCTTTATCTGAAAGCCCCGGGATGACTTCACATAAATTGTGAATCTGTTCTTTCGGGTGCCGGACAGCAATGGTAGCTGATGTCACAATGTTTCATCTCATTTTCCTGTAAATATTTCACTGAACGCATATAAAAATACAATATGTAACTAGCAAAAATTATTACCATCATGCATACCAGCTAGATATAGTTAAGTATTTCTTAATACAAAATTACACAAATATTCTAATTTAAACACTATTTAAGTAGAAACGTTTTAATGGAAATCGATGAAGTTTATTTTTCGATCGCAATCTTGTACGTTATCCTCGATCCATGCTGCGTTGATTCGTTGAACTGCCACACTTAGTTTTTGGAATAGAAAGGACGCCGATCGTCGATCGTGGGTACTCATGTTCAATCGCCTGCCAAGTTCATACAGAAATTTGGTGGTGTACGGGCCAATCGCACCTTAGAACTCTATTACAACTGGTTCGAAAACATAAGTCCTTTCGTCAGGCATGCATATTTCTTTCGTTTTTTAACTTCAGCTAAGGCTGTCGCAGTGCCTGCGCTGTGTGTGACTATATGTTAGTAAGTCTTGACCAAGGTGTTCATACACTGGCATCCCAGACTAGCCACTTGCCTCCAGACCAGGGAACCAACGTGCACACGTCGGGACTCCTTCCATCATTTAGACAAATACCGCTTGGTTCTAACCGACTTGGGAAACCGGCTGTCACTAGAGCCAAGCGGATAATTCCGTTTATCTCGTTGTGACGGCTATGGCGAGATATGTTGTATGGGCAGTCAAGGCAATGTGCGTCCGAAACAGTAGGTGTTACGTCGCATTTACAAATATAGGGCTGAAGGAAACAAATTCCGAGCTTCAATGCAATTGATATTGAGAAGCTACGGTCGCTCATTCTTGTTTCCACTGCGGTAACGGGTAGAGCGTTGAGGAAGTCTCCGGAATTTGGTGTTCAAGACGCTAAGATATCGGCTTGGTTTTCAGAATAGAGCTAACTCGATAGAATGTCACGTTGACGTTTTTCAAAAACTAATTGAGACCATCGTATTTGGATGGATTTTCCAAATGCATTTACTCGACGTTAAAGTCTACCAGCTGTTAGTTGCCTTAGCGAACAGTTCTTCATGTGTTTCTCCCATTGAGAAGGAAGGGTCTCCTAAAATCGCAAAGAAGAGTTTGTTGGTAGACATTCGGGAGGAAATTTACGCAGAGAGGGAAGTGCCTCGAACTGTGCAAATGCCGACTCCACCATGTTTCACGGGAAGAATTGTTTGTTCCCGTGCGCTATCGTTCACTAGCATGTTGATGACCGATTGAAAAGTATCGCGCAACGTTTCATCGTATGTATTTGAGGAGTCAGCTAAGAAACACGGAGCAGATCGTAAAATATCCGTAAGCTTAGGAATATTGTGACAGTTTCTTAAAGGAAAAGTAGCATCCTTCCTGGAGAGTTTGGTCAGTCGCAAACTGACTAATTTTAATCTGGAGATAAAACTATCCAGATGCTCACTTACAGATTCTACTGAGCCAATTGGCGATCCAAAAGGTGGAATTGGTTGGGAAGATTGAGTGGCTTTATAGTTATGTAAAGATAGTGATTACTCCTAAACTTTATCAAGGCCTATACTACCTATCCAACCCGAAACCCTCTCCTTCCAGCAAACAAACCTCTCTTTTAATATCTTCCAAAAGGAAGACTGAGAAGGGTTAAGACGAGCAATGATCGCCCTATCCTTACTCATCTGGAGGTTATATCTAGAACTCCAATACTCATTTAGAGAGTCTTCTGATGGAAACAATGAGATTGGGAAGGTGTAACAAGTTTTGCTAGGACCTTGAGTTTTGCTGGAGTGAGATTGAATATGTGACCTTTATAGGTATTCGAAAGGATCGCGGTAGCAAACGACAAGAGCTAGGAATTAAATCAAGTCATATTTTTATTACCTACAACATGGAAGAGTCGGACTGTTGTCTGGAAGATGGCCACTCTGCTTGGATCAACGTGAAACCTCATCAGCAACGTATCCTCAACTAACCGCCAATGGAGTAGGTCGTGGGAGGTGGATAATTGTTGGCGCAACTGCTCAAAACATATGGGCTTTAACAGCCACTTATGAAGCTGTAGTGTGTCGAGTATAGAATGTGATGTTGTACAATGAAAGGTTGAGCACGGTGGTTTATTTTTCGTGCTTTGCGGAGGGCTGCATTAATCCAACGACCAGTCATGTCATTAAAGTCACCTAATAAAAATTCATAGCCACTACCTAATATACGATCTAGAAGTTCAGGTCCTGATGAATCTCCCCTGGATATGTTGACGCGTTTACCGTTGTTACATAGTGTTATCGCTAAATAAGAGAACAAGAATAGTTTAGTTAGAGGGATGATCATAAATGGATCTTAACTAAGGTTATAAACCTTGAGATGAAGAGGTGTGGGGTGGGGTTATACGCGGATTAAAGTGGGCGGTAATGTGCTTAGGTATAAATCGATTAATGTCCTGTGGTGATCGGATAGATATAGTCTTCTGAAGGACTATGTGATCAGCATCGCGGCCAGTTAAAAGTCTAAAGGCAAAAGTATCTCCGAATTCCACTGAATATTGTTCAGAGAAACATTCAAGGCTACTTGTAATTGCATTAGTGTTATCTGTGTGAGGAAGCTGCCCCTCTAGTTGTGACCAAAGGAGGGAAGATAATCCTTCCCGCATCCAGCCCTAACATAGGGACCACTTTCCTCACCCTTGCCGATAAGTGAGTTATCATCACCTCCCTTGTCTTCATTCTTGATAGACCATTTTCCCTTTGATATTTTTATTGTTCCCGGATTTGTCGTAGAAGTGCGTTTATCCTATTTATCCTAGCTGTATCCTATTTTCTGATGTTTTCTATCTATACTCATTATAATATCTTCTTACGATCCAGGTATGACTTGAAGAAAGTGCGTTTTCAAGACGACGTAGGATGGTCCTTTCCGTATTTAGAGCATACCATGGGGCCGTTACAGGTTTCTGTTCCGTGATTATTCTCCTCATATGTCCGGCACTTATGGGGGCTTTTAAGGTTGAATTCCAGTATCATTATATCTGGCAATTAGTACAGTGGAGAACGCCAGGTTGTATATTAAAATATAACGGAATGTGAGGTTGCGACTCAAGAATGGATTGCAAGTAGATTAAACCAGAATAAGCGCATCGTCTTCTGTTGTATTATCAAATGCAACAGAAAGAGGGTGGTCTGAGCGACCCGTTATGAAACAAACGTCGGACATTCCATTTGTATGCGAAAATTCTAATATATCATCAGTAGACAGCTCGGGATTATGTTTTTAATATTTTCAGTAGCCTAGATAGGCTTGAAATTAATAATGCCATATTCAAAGAGATCAGTAGATAAGTAGTTGATATATCTTTAGCGACGTTCGAGGATATGAAAGTAAGACGAAATACCCCGGCAAAGATTTTTTTGAATTTAAAATAACTGTTTTCGAATTTGGCAATAAAATCTCTTAAAAAGTATATCATATCCCGCTGTAGCGCTACCATTATATTAATTGTGACAAGATTAGAGAGCTTCCTTACCGATGGTATATCATCCTGGTCGATTATCTCTTTATCGAAAATATTAGCACTAACCTATCGCTTGGTATATAATAATATTTCCACCCTGTTAACAATTCTCGCTGGTAACCCAAAGAACCTGAGAGAAGAGATAACAAAAGGAATGGAAATGCGGTCAAATGCAGCAGAAAAGTTAAGAAAAACAGCAACAGCAAGCTGATGACTGTTGTCTTGACAAAACTGGTGTACTCACCTATTGCTGTATGGACCGAGCGATCTTTTACGTATCCATGAAAACCTGGTGGGATTAAATTTCGTCTACATAGATGATCGCGGATTTTACGCGCAAGCACTTTTTCATAAATGGAGATGATGAAGTTTTGAATTGAGATAGGCCACAGATCTTTAGGGCAAATAATCGATTTCTTTTTTGGCATAAAAACACGACGGCTGATATTAAGCAACATCGGACAGGGAGGCTAGTAGCATAGTGATGGCGACATCCTTTCTTTGACTGTCTGTCAAAAGCAAACAGTTTCGAGTAGAGAGTGATGCGTGGTATTTGGAGGTGCCTGGAAATGGCCCCAAGAGTTTAGGATATCTGTGACAGATAAGTCCATGCTCATGTAGTCGCCCCAAGGCGGGATTGATTGCGGAGATAGAGTGGCTCCATAATTATGTAGGGATAGTGACTCCCCAAAACTTTGTCAAGACCTGTGCTACCGATCCAACCTAATGCTCTCTCCTTCCAGCAGACAAACCTCTCCCTCTTAAATATCTTCCAAAAGAAAGACTGAGAAGGGTTAATGCAAGAAATGCTCGCCTTATCCATACTCAACTAGAACCTGTATCTAGTGCTCCAATATTATTTCGAGAAGACCTGTCTTGTGATGAGAGGTATGAATTTAATTCGGTCAAACTCGCATTACCAATTCTGGGGAAGAGTTGGATAGCTGCCTGAAAGAAAGCCACTCTGACAGGGTCAAAGTGATTTCTACTCCTAGGCAACGTATCTTCCTCTATTCGCCAACGAATTAGGTCATGCGAGGTGGTCTGTTTTTGGCGCGACTGCTCAGTATAGATGGGTTTCAACAACCACATCTTATGAAGCAGTAATATGTCGATGAGTAAATTAGTTGTTGAGCAATGAAAGGTGGGGTACGGTGGTTTATGAATAAGGTAGTCGTTCCGGGCTCTGCGGAGTGCTGCATTAATCCAACGACCAGTTCTGTCGTTGAAGTCACCGAGTAACATGTCATAGCCACTACCTAAAACACGGTCCAGGAGCTCATGGTTCTTGTGAATTTCCCCTGGCCTAATATAGATATTGGCTATACTGATACGTTTACCATTCTTATAAAGCGATATAGCTAAACAAGACAGGGCTGGACAAAAATAGTTTAGCAGTAGGGAGGATCTTAGGGAGCATTTTACTACGGTTAGAAGATTTTGAGACGAAGAAGATTGAGGTGGGGTTATGTACGGAGTATAGTAGGGATAAATGTGTTTAGGGATGAATCGAGTAATGTCCTGGGGGAGACGGATAGACCGAGTCTCCTGAAGGACTATGACATCTGCATCTCTATCGAATAGAAGTCTAAGGGCAGAAGCACCTCCCGAATTCCACTGAAGGATATTTAGTGAAAAAGGCTCACGAGTACTCTGCATTGCATTAGATTAGCTGGGTGGGATTGCCTTGACATAGACGGAGCTAAGGGCGGAAAGGTCGCCCTTTCCACCACAAGCCCCTACTAGGGAATACACTTACCCACGGGCATTATCTTAATTTCCCATAAGTGCAACGACTGCATCTTCGGCCTCAGATTTTAACATTTTCCCGATCTTCACAGGCGGAACTCTGTGTGAGAAGGAGGATGCTCCTCTCTTCTTTGATTCCTCCGGAGGGTCGGCGATTACTGGAGCGGTAAAAAATAAAGCAAGCTGTTTCTGGATCAAGTTCTCCTATTGCTTAAAGATTGCTTGTCTTGTGGAGTCGACTAACCCGATAATATCGTTGTCAGTCATTTTACCCGCAACTGCACCAAAAGTCACGGGGTAATCTTTTTATTGGGGTGAGAGAAGCAGTGGTGGGAACAATACAGTTTGAAGTTCGCACGCTTCCTGTACCACGCTAGGTGGGCTCCTCCACAATTTGAGCACTTGGGCTGGGAGGAGCACTTCCCGCCAACTTGCGGGCAATTAGTTAGGCCGCATACTCCACAAGACTTCTCCTTAACACATCCGGAGCCCCAGTGGTCCCATTCGTGGCAAGCATTGCAGTGCGGGTAAGCTAGCTCGTCGGTGCTTATGAGTTTTAACATTAGGATATGTCCCAAAAAGGGGGTTACAGGCGGCTTTTGTCAGGATCTTAGCATTATCAATGGAAGAGGACGCAAAAGCTATCGGGAGAGAAAATGCATTCTTCTCAGTCACGTAAGGGAAGTTTGTTAATCTAAATAATCTCTTTAAAGACTCAATATCCTTCTGATCCAGGTGGGGAGGAAGATTCGAAATTTTGATGGAAGCTTGAATAGGTTTAAATTGTACTGTACCAAGATCCATTAATTCGTTGTTGAAAAAGGTTTCATACTCCTTTGCAAGGTCCCAGGAAATGAAGAATATCTTGATTTCAGCTTCAAAGTAGCGTACTGAGTGGAATAGGACTCTATTATTATATTTTTCAGTAAACTTACGCAGGAATATGTTAAATAGCTTATGGCGCTCTATTGGCACTGATAGCTTAATAACCGACAGGATTTTTTTATTTGGATATTGGGGGAAGTTTCCCAATTACATCTTTTACAGTAGATGATAACAAACCACTTACCTCGTTTGATATTGTAGACGAAGTTACCTGCATTTTGCTTGAGTTTACACGATATTCTCCGATTTCTGCTGCAATTGTAGAATCTTTTGATCCTCCGATATCAAACAATTCGCACAAGTATAGAAACTGAAAATTTGATTAGTTTATTATATGCAATTGTAGAATCTTTTGATCATCCGATAACACACAATTCACTCATGAAAACTTTTCCATTTTTAAAATTATGTATAGAAACTGAAAATTTGATTAGTTTATTATAAACAACAATATTAAAATTGCATAAATTTTGTAAATTAACAATATCCTGTTATTTTTTGTTCAAAGTAAATCAGCGCATTCGGGAACAAAGAAGTCATGCTGTTTTTTCAATGGAGCGAATACAGTCATTACACTATCGTGACATATTTCTATCAATGGATAAGCACATAGTTTGTTAGCTTTGAGATACCACTTAATGAATGGATATATTTTCCAAATTGCAATCTGGATTGAAAATATTGTAGTAAGATGAAATTGAACAATAACAGCATTATCAATATCGGGAAAGATAGTGCTCATATATCCTGCCTGTATAAGATTTCTTTTTGTAATTTCTTCCTTTGCTTCGACACCGATGGCACATCGGCACTCAGTTGAATTTGTATAATACGGATCGTCGTAATACAGACTCATGGTTCGGACTTTTGATTCTGCTCCACATAAAATTTCAAGCTCCCTATACGCTTTAGTGCGATTGGAATAATGACCAGTTAAGTAACGGTAATATATGCATCGTGGATACCATGGTTTATCGATTTTGGCACTCAGTCGACGAAATAAGCCACAAAGGTGTAAGAAGTATATTAATGTTAATACTAGGCACGAAAACGAAGTTCCTAATAAAATGTAGATTGATATCATTATTAAAGTTAGGTTATTTCTTTTAGTGTTCCATATTTCTACGTCAACAGCGACACAGCTATCTGCAATAAATCAGTAATTGAAAATGTATTACCGTCCAGTAAAAATTGTTTTCAATGGCGACGTTTCCATATCTTTTAGATTGTAATATAATTAAATAGATTATAATTTAAATATATTATATGCAATATAGAATATATAATGCATTTATGCAAAATTATAAAACATTAATGCATTTAATTATATACCGTGTGCAACAAACGCGTTGCAGTAGCTTTCCAATCACAGTAAATAGATTCGTATGCTACCACAAAAATAGGCTACTCAAAAGAGAAACAGTCATTTGGCAAAGGTTCCATATATAATATAACCAATTTGGTCATCGAAAATTCATGTGTTAGATGAAAGAATAAACTCAATGCAAACTGATAAAATAATTTACTTTATTGATGCAATAAAAAATACAAAAATGTTTAATTTGTTTTTAAATGTCCTTTAATATAATTAAATAGATTATATTATAATTTAAATTAAATCAATTTTAAATTATGATTTATAATAGTATTTACAATAGTATTCTAAAAGTTAAAAAAAATACAATTGTGGTTGGAATACAACGAAATCAAATTAAATTCTAAAGCAAATGAATTAAACAACACAATTAATTAACATTTTGAGATTTGTCAAAACAAAACACAAAAATAAAGCATAAAAATAATAAAATAATTAAAATTTTGATTCAATTAAGAATTATTTAAATATCTTAAATATGAAATATAACTTTAGTCGGGTTTATTTTGAGGCATTAGACAAATTGTTTTATTTATTAATAAATAAAATATTGATTGTTGAATTTTCTAAAATATAATCAATTCTGCAGGATTATTCTTATAACCTAGAAAATATTAAATATATTAGATTATAATATAATTAAAAAGATTATATTATAATTTAAATTGATTAAATTAATTTAATTAATTTAATTAATTTAATTAAAGTAGCTTAAATTTGATACTCTTGATAGAGCATAGCTCAAATAATGATTAATATATTAATTTATTATTAAATTAATAAATTTTTATTATTTATATTTTTAATTATCAAATGATAATTAAAATGTCACTTAAATTATAATTAAAAATGTGACTTTTAAATGATGGATATCATTGCTATAAAAATCATGTCATGATTATTTAAAAAAAGATTGGCACTGAACTACGTGTTACTTTTTGGATATTAATTATCTTACAAAATCCAATTCAATCTGACCAATTCAAACTCTGCAAATTTGAGTTTTATTAAAATCTGTTATTGTGAAGTTTGGGTAACTTTCTTTCAAATGTAGAAATATCTCTTGTATTCTTTATTTTATTGTTTTGGCTTGTAATCATTTTCTATCAGAATGCAAAAATGTTCAATTTGTTTTTAAATGTCCTTTACTTTTCTTTAGACTAAAATGTCAAAATTGTTCAAACTAGTTGAATATTTGTCAAATTCTAGAGATGAGCGCGAAACGTTCTCGAAAATTAAATGTATTCGTTACTTATGTCTGCCATATTTTATAATTTATAGTCTTTCAGGTAAAAATTACAATATAATCAAAAGTGTACTTAAGAGTTAATGAATTTAACAACTTTGAATTTAACGAATTTAATTACAGTCGTAGTAAAAATAAATGCTTCTTAATCGAATTAATAAATAGATAATATTTAAGTTTATTAAGATAATAAAGTTGAGTTTAATAAAGTTAAACATTTCATTTTTGTTGATTATAATCAAATATTATTATGTTCAATATCTCAAATAAGCAGCTAGCTAAGAACAAATATATTTTAGCTCTGCGTGAAATAATCTGAAATTTGGAATTATTATGCTTTGTAACTTTACGAGAATCTAAAACAAAATCGCTAAACTTGGTAATTAATTAAATTTACTAAATTTAGTAACTTTAATTAATTAAATTTAGTAACTTAGTGTGTTATTAACAATGAATTATAGAGCAGATTTTAATTTTAGCAACTTGTGTACAGATAATCGACTCTTTGTAAAAATAGAATAAACGAAAATAAATATCAAAATTCAAAAGTCAAAACACATGCATTTTATTTTAGTTAATAATCGTTAGCATCAAACATACATTAAATTAGGAAATTTTTTAATAATTTAAAATTAGAGATGTTGAATTATTCTGAATAAAAAATTGACAAATTCAAAATTCGCAAGTCACAGTACCGCGAGTAAACTCGATCAAAATATATCAACGCAGACAACAGTACGAAACCATAAATTAAATATAAAAGCGATTTTTAAATAAACAATTCAGTTTAAGTTTAAAAAACCCAGAAGCCCGTACTTTATCTGTGTAAATATGCCAATATGTAAATGAGTTACAATATCTCGGCTGTCATCCTCCTTGGCAGCAGTAACTAAGGAAATATTGTATGGCGTACAGAAATATAAAAATACGGTATTTATGGTTTTAAACTAAAGTCGTAAAAACAAAAAGATTAAATTAATAAATGATTATTTTACTAAAAGTCTAATTTTCCGGGAATAATGCCAAAAATGTAGATAAGGAAGGAATGAATGACAGTAAATTAAAATCTCAATTTAAATGAGGGTTTTTATTTTACATATTTAAATAGCGAAAGCAGGTGATTCAGTGATGTTGAAAAAAATCGTGTTGCATTTACTTTTTTACTACCAACCGCAAATAAAATTGCAAAATTGTAAACTTGCAAACTTCTAGAGAATTGGCTAAAGTTTATATCTGCCACGGAAAAGTACTAGAAGACAAAAGAAAGATTGACCCGAGAGCAGAAATACAGTTTATAATAAAAGGTGAAAGGTTGACATTAAATGCTAACAATGTAGTTGTAATATTCTAGAAGTGTCGACTAAAATAAAATATTTTATAGATAAGCAAAGTGCCTCGATAATGTTCCATCGAACTTCAAGTTCAACGATTTCAAGTCATTAAGGATACATTCGAAACTTGATTAATACTGTAGTCTAAGTTTATGTACAAAACACGACGCATCTTTAAACAAGACTAAAGTATACTTCATATTTTTCTAAATATTTTTTTTCATTTTTATCTAATATTTTAAATTGGATTATCTTATAATCTTATCTTTACGTAAGATTATTAGATAGCTTTAATGTTTTTATAATTTAACATAATGATATAATATATTTAATTGCAGAGAAAATTATAGTAATAAGAATTTTGTTAACAACTATATAATCACTAAAAAATTTAAAAAAGACAAACATGAAGAAAAAGAAAACAGAAAACAAAGTCAGTTCAGTAGTTAATGGAGTCTTCATCGTGCCACGGCCTCAGGTCCACAGGAATTTTAGCCCTCCAGCCAATCCAACACGCCGCTCTCAGACTAAACCACCCGGGGTCTTTCACCCCCCCCCCGAAGAATCCAATCGGTGCGGACTATGCTGGGTAAACGAGAGACGAGGAGCTTAAGAAACCTTAGCCTTTGCTCTGGGGGACGTCCTCTTGAGAAGAAGACTAATCCCGAGATAGCCCAGGTGCCTCAAAGGCGCACCTGATTTTTCCCTTTCAACGACATATGCTGGGCGCGTTTCAGAGCCCACATAGATTTCTTCAGGATACGTTTAAGTCACCGTAACTTTCGCTGACCATTTCACCGTAATAGTGAACCCCAGGTATTTTACTCGACCTGTGAAGATAGGGAGTGGTTGAGGGTGCAAAATGGAGGAAAGTGCAGAGAGTGCTAATATCTTAAGTTTCTTTTTGGTGGTAGGAGCGCCATGAAAGACGACCACTTGCGATTTAGAGGAGTTGAGAAGAAGATTGGATATGGGTAGCTGGTCTTTTAATCTTAAAATGAAACGGCTGATGTCCGAGACAACATCTTTGCATCTGCGTCTAGAGAACAGGGATGTGGTATCATCAACGTATACCACAAGATGTTGATCGCGTTTAAATTTACTGTACAGTATAATGGAGGCAGCAAGATACAAGATTGGAGAAAGTGGGGATCCTTGAGGCACACCCGTAATAGGGTAGAACTTACGTGCATCAGGGTCGTCTTCATAGAAGAATCGCTTAGTATACAACAATTTTCCACCTTGTTAAAAATTCTCGCAGGCAAGCCAAGGGACCTGAGAGAAGAGATAACAAAATAAATGGAAATGCTGTCGAATGCAGCAAAAAATAACAAGAAATACAGACCACAGCAAGCTGATGACTGTTATCCTGACAAAACTGATGCACTTCACCAATTGATAAATGGACCAAGCGCCCTTTGACAAACTCATAAAAACTGGGTGGGATTAGATGGTCGCCGATTTTACGCGCAAGCGCTTTTTCATAAATGGAGATGAGGGAGTTTTGAAATTATTTTGGATTATCTTATAATCTTATCTTTACTTAAGATTATTAGATAGTTTTAATGTTTTTATAATTTAACATAATTATATAATATATATTTTAAAATATATTAAAATATTTAATGTGTCATTTGATTACAGAGAAAATTATAAAACCAATTAAATGATTATAAAATCATTTAATTGAATTTTATCTAAATGCCTCGAGCCTTAACTGTACTTGTGAATTTCTGCGATTGCAAATTTCTAATATTTTAGGTTCACGTAAATCAATGTAACAATGGCTTTGATAAATTGTCCGTGTGAGTACTCGTAATGAAACATTATGAAACTGAATATATTGGTGCTTCATTCCGACATTTTGCGAAAGTTCTCAAATGAACATTATGCTGTAAAAACATGTTTATTGAAAAAATACATCTTCGACTGACCTAGACAATATTTAATATAAGTTAGGAAAAACATAAAGGAATCCCGAAGAGGTAGTTTAATTTCGGTCAATTGAAAAACTTGAAAATGCAGTCATTATTATGAAAATTAAGGTACAATTATTATCAAGTCGAAGTGACCTCATTAGTGCTCGATCATTTAGCAGTCCGTGGTAAATTGAAACGCTTACAAATCCAGTCATTAATATGTAAATCAAATTTTACAGAAATGGATGGTAATTCCCTCAATTCTCAGGTAACTTCCTTGAATACAGACTCTAAGGTAAGTGGTTTATTATCTACCGATGGTACTATGATTAACGGGGTACTCCCCATATTCCGAAGTTAAGAAACTTAATTTTTATCAAACTAACCCAGCCTCAAGAGCGACATAAGCTTTTCTCATTATTTCTAAGGAGGTTTGTAAATGATTATCGCAACAGGATTATTTTTAATTCTGTGAAAATGTTTGATTCAACTATAAAAATCTCATTTGCTACCAATGAGCTAGCAACCGATTACGTTAATTTTTTCAAACGTAATCTCAATGGTCTTGGAATGATCGAGCATAAACCTATTCTCTCGACCTTGAGAATATCGAACTTCCCTCCTCATCTAGAAGATGATGACCTTCAAGCTCTAAAATCCTTGTTCAAACTCTCGAACGTTAGGACTCTGAAAGACAATAATGGTTTCCCGATTCCAGTTGCTTTATGCTCGGCGGAATCCGGGCACAGTCTAACGTGATCCCAGTCAGCCTGCAACCCTTTCCTAGGTTATAACCTTCTCTTCTCTATAGTTGATGAGGACAACCTTACCTACCCTCATTGCAACGTCTGCCACGTCTGGGGGCACTGGGGATCAAATTGTTCAAAAGCTCGTATCTGCGGAGTATGCTCCATGGACTCCTGCAGCTCATTACTAAAAGGGGAGAAATGTGTGGTTTCTCCCAAATGCGCGAACTGTAAAGGGGACCACCCTGCCTGGTCTAGAAAGTGCCCCTTTTTCAAAAAATACAGGAATGTTCATGTGTCTCCACCTGTGACTCCTAGCAGACTGTCGGCTGCCACTGTAGCCATTCCGGTGAACCGTATGTCGGACAAGGATATTATACACCTTCTGGATTCCTACAAAAGATCTACTAAAATGGGCATAGAGAAACTTATATCTAGCATGCTTGCTACACTTTTCACAGCTCCTGAAATTTCATCGCCGGTCGTCCCAGTATCG
This sequence comes from Pomphorhynchus laevis, assembly GCA_012934845.2. Classification (NCBI taxonomy): domain Eukaryota; kingdom Metazoa; phylum Acanthocephala; class Palaeacanthocephala; order Echinorhynchida; family Pomphorhynchidae; genus Pomphorhynchus; species Pomphorhynchus laevis. Next base: position 225,206 of record WNNJ02000808.1, on the reverse strand, counting down.
AAGAAATCGCAGAAAAGAGGTGGAGCCACTCACTCTGTTCCTCCATTGAAGATTGGAAAATTACTACAACAGGCCTCCCAGGGAAATGAAGATAATGCCCGTGGGCAAGTGCACACCTTGGACAGCGCCAGTTGTGGAGAGGGTAACCCTCCACCCCTGGCTCTGTCTAGGGATGTGGCAATCCCATACAGCTGACCTAACACAATGCAGAGTACTCGAGAGTTTTTTTCACTGAATATTCTTCAGTGGAATTCGGGAGGAGCTTTTTCCCTTAGACTTTTATCTGGTAGAGATGCGGATGTTATAGTCCTTCAGGAGACGCGGTCTATCCGTATCCCCCAGGACATTACTCGATTCATCCCTAAGCACATTTGTTCCCACTATACTCCGTACATAACCCCTCCTCACTCATCTTCATCTCAAGGACTCTTGACCTTAGTTAAATGCTCTTTAAGATCCTCCCTCCTTTTAAATTATTCTTGTCCAGCCCTTTCTTGTTTAGTAGTTTCACTCAGTAAGAACGGTAAACGCCTTAGTCTAGCCAATGTCTACATCCGTCCAGGAGAGATTCACAAGAACCGTGACCTCCTGGATAGAATTATCGACAACGGTTACGACATGGTACTAGGTGACTTCAACGACAGAACTGGTCGTTGGATTAATGCAGTACTCCGCAGAGCCAGGAACGGTTATCTTATTCATAAACCACCGTCACCCACCTTTCATTGCACATCAACGAATTCACTCCTCGACTTATTACTGCTCCATGAGAAGTGGTTGCTAAAACCCTTCTGTACGGAGCAGTCGCGGCAACATCTGTCCACCTCTCATGATCTAATTCGCTGGCGGATAGAAGAGGATACGCTGCTTCGAAGGAGATTCCACTTTGACCCTATCAGAGTGGCTTTCTTTCAGGCTGCTATCCAACGCTTCCCCCTAATTGGTAATGAGCGTTTAACCAAATGTAATTCCTACCTCTCCTCTCAAGCCACCGCATTGCTTTCTACAACCTATAAAGGTCGTATTTTCAGGTAACTCCGACAAAACTAAAGACCTTATCATATTTGCTCCGTCTCCCCAATCTCTCTGCTTCTGCCAGGCAAGTTCTCTCGAAGGAATATTGGAGCACTAGATATAGGTTCCAACTGGGTAGAGATAAGGTTAGCATTGCTTCCCTTAATCCATCCCAGTCTTCCTTTTGGAAGATATTCAAGAAGGAGAAGTTTGTTTGTTGGAAGGATAGGGCTTTGGGCTGGATCGGTAGTATAGGCCTTGATCAAGTTTTGGAGGAGTAACTAACCCTACACAACTATGGAGCCACGCAATCTCCGCAACCAATCCCGTCCTGGGGAGACTTCAGGAGTAGAGACTTATCTGTCACAGATATTCTCAACGCCTGGGGGCCTCTTCCGGGCACCTCCAAATCCGTCGCTCCACTCTCTTCTCGTGTTTGTCAGCTATTGACGGCCGATCAAAGAAGGGAGGTGGCCGTCACAATGCTATTAGCCACCCCATCCGACGTGGCCGGCATCAACATTAGCAAGAGAATTTTTATTCCAAAAAAGTATCCGGTCTCTTGTCCTAAAGACCTGCGGCCCATTTCGATTCAAAATTCCCTCGTCTCGATCTACGAAAAAGCGCTTGCGCGTAGAATCCGCGTTCATCTAAGTAGGCGTAATTTAATCCCACTTTGTTTCTATGGGTTTGTCAAAGGTCGCTCGGTTTATTCAGCAGTTGGTGAAGTGCATCAGTTTTGTCAGGAGAATAGTCATCAGCTAGCTGTGGCTGTTTTCCTTGATTTTCCCGCTGCATTTGACCGCATTTTCATTCCATTTGTTATCTCTTCTCTCAAATCCCTCGGGTTGCCTGCGAGAATTGTTAACAGGGTGGATATACTGCTGTACACCAAGCGATTCATTTATGAAGACGACCCTGATGCGCGTCAGTTCTACCATATTACAGGTGTGCCTCAAGGCTCCCCTCTCTCTCCTATCTTATTTCTTGCTGCATACATTGAACTCTTTAAAATATTTAAACGCGAACAATGTCTAGTGGTATACGCTGATGATACCACAGCCCTGTTTCCTGGACGCAGGTGCAAAGACATAGTCTCGGACATCAGCCGTTTCTTTTTAAGATTAAAAGACCAGTTACCCAAGTCCAATCTTATTTTAAACTCCGCCAAATCGCAGATGGTGGTCTTTCATGGCGCCAATGCAACAAAGAAAAAGCTTAAGAGATTAGCACTCTCTGTTCTCTCCTCCATTTTGATAAATCAACCCCTCCATGTCTTCACGAGTCGAGTAAAATACCTGGGGTTCACCATTACGGTGAACTGGTCGGCGAAAGCCGACCTGGATAGACTTAAACGTATCCTGAAGAGAGCTAGGTGGGCCCTGAAACGGGCCCAGCATCTGTCATTAATAGGGAAAACCCAGGTGCGCCTCTGGGGCACCTGGGCTATCTCGGGATTAGTCTTCTTTTCTAGAGGACGTCCCCCAGAGCAAAGGCTAAGGTTTCTCAAGCTGCTCATCTCGCGTTTACCCAGCATAGTCCGCTCCGATTGGACTCTTCGGGGGGGGTGAATGACCCCGGGTGGTTCAGTCGAAGGGCGGCGTGTTGGATTGGCTGTGGGGCTCAGATCCCGCCGGACCTGAGGCCATGATGAATGAAGACGACGAAGAGCGATCTTTTTTGGAAACTTATTCTTTATTGTCTCGCTTTTTTAGATAGTTAGTTATCTTTTTTTCTTATCGGTTATATAGTTGTTAATAAAATCCTTATTATATGTAAATTAAGGAACAATTATTATCAAGATGAAGTGACCTTATTAGTGATACTCATTTTGCAGTCTCGCGGGGTCCAAGAGTTGTTAATATGATTGGAATACAGATGTAAACCGGACGATTATAATTCAAAAATAAACCTTACGCTCGTCGTTTATACACAATTACTGGTTTGTATCATGACTACTCCTTATCTACAATCTCAACATCTTGAGTTATACGCTAATAATTACACAACACTGGTATCAAAAACGAGGTGGTGAAACGATGTTGTCTGTAAAATTCAGACATTTTGAGATTAAAATGCAATCTAATCCATTCAATATACTTTATACTTTGAAATTACAAATAGTTATTCTATTATGACAACACTGCGAAACGCAAAAATATAAAGAGATAGTGGTCATTTCAAAAACTATAACCATTGTGTATAATACCTGGGTTTTCATCATTTAGATGAATCAGTTGTCGGGTATGATTTGGTTAAGTTAAATTTTTCGGAGGAAAGCAATTCCAGATCTAAAACGAGCCCAAAGGTTGCTGAGAGAGCGGGTTCAGGTGAGCCACTTATTTCAACGTGATCCATTCTTGTTTAGTCTTTAAGTGTGCGATCATCAAAACAAAAGCAAAGCTTTATTAAACACCTTACGCCATGATTATCGACAATCGTGTATCGGAAATAGTAAATTAGGTGCATGGCGGATACTGAATGTTTTAGTGATGATAACACAAAGGTTACCGGTAAGTTTTAACTAGAGTGATATCTATAGTGTTTAATAATTCAGTGGTAAAGATTAGTGGATAGCATAAACTACGTTGGAAAAATAAAATTACTGATATCAAAATTTAAATTTATAATATTATGCCACTATCTAGCACTTTTCCTAAAAGCAGGTAATTATCGATATTATAATGATAGATATTATAAAAAGTTTTTTAATATGGCAAATGCACACAGACTGTGTGCTTACAAGCCCACAAAAGCGAAACAGATTGAAAAAAAATATTCGTTTAAAAAAAGAGATTTATTTTTACGTAGCAAATGCGTGCCAGTGCACTTACATGACCACAACAAAACAAAAATGTAAATCATTCGAGAAGGTGTTAACGGAGGAGGTGTTTGAATGTGATAAAGGAGGGAGCGCGGCGGACGTCGAGAGGGAGTTGATTCCAGGCGAGTGAGGCGGCGACGAGGAAGGATCGGAGACCATAGTTGTTGGAGTAATTGGGAACGTGGAGTAAGAGGGTATGACGGGAACGCAGCGATAGCGAGGTGGGGCGAGTGTCGTCTAAGAAATATAGGTTGATGAACGATGGGGAACCGATAGCGGTGAGACGAAAAGTTAAGAGAAGAAGGCGGAGTTTGATGCGGATGTGGATGGTGGGCCAGGAGAGTTGGGCAAAATATGTGGATGTGTGTTTGAAGCGACGGAGACGAAAGAGCACTCGAACGGCGATGTTGATTATTCGTTGTAAGGGTAGGATTATAGATTTTTGAGAATTGGCGAAAAGGCTAAGGCAGTAATCGATTTTAGGGAAAAGAAGCGATGAAAGAAGAGACATACAAGAACGGAAGTCGATAACGGGCCGGATACGGCGGATATCACGGAGAATTAAGTTAGACGAGCGGACCTTGTCACGGACGAAGGGTTTAAGAGAAAGGTGATCATCAAAATGAAAGCCTAAGAAAGTGAGATTGTGGACTATGTGGATAATCGATGAGGCAAAAGATACAGTGGGAGGAGATATGTTTGGTTTACGGGGGAGGATCCACATTATTTTAGACTTGTCGGGGTTTAGAACGAGATGGAGATTGGAGAGACGTTTGAAGATAGAAGAAAGACAGTTGGAGGCAGAAATGCCGATATCGTGTATGCGATGTGCGGGTGCATGAGCATTGATGAGGATGTCATCGCCGTATTGCATGACGTTAAAAGAGTAAGGTTTGATAAACGGAGAGAGATCGCCAAGCAGAAGAGAGAAAAGCTGGGGACCCAGGACAGAACCTTGTGGGACCCCGCAAAAAAGGGATGGGAGGGGATGATGATGAATTAGAACAGACGCGAAAGGAACGGTCGGATTGATATAAGGCAAACCATGCTACGGGGGAGGAAGAAAATCCGTAATCATAACAAAGGCGAGAAAGGAGGACGGAGTCGTCGACAATGTCGAATGCGGAGAAGAGGTCGAGGGAGATAAGAACGCTATATAGAGCCTTGTTACGAGAAATGAGAATGTTGTTGTATACTTTCATGCATGCGATTTCTGTGGAGTGATTAGAGCGGAAAGCGGATTGGTAAAGATGGTACAGATTAGATGAAGATAGATAAACGTTGATATGTGTTAGGATAAGGCGCTATACGAGCTTGGAAAGAGTAGGGATGAGTGAAATAAGGCGATAGCTAGAAGGAAATGAGAGGTCCAGCGATTGTTTCTTAACGAGGAGACGAACGATGGCGGATTTCCAGTGTGATGGAAATATACGACTGCGGATGGACGAGTTAAACAAGGTGGTGAGAAATGTGGACATCGATCTTCGGATGAAGATCGAAGGTGATCAGGTAGGGAATTCTAAAGTAGAGGAGCAGCGATATGTAGAGATCGACGGCCGAAGTTAGTTGAGTGAATATGTACATGTAGCAGAAGAGAAGCACAGGAACGTATGTGAGTAGAAAGAGAGCGAGATTCACATAGCATAGGCAGATAGAGATAAGAAGGAGAATTACAATGGAGAAGTCGATAAGTTAGACAAAGTAGACGAAAACAAGCGCTATGTTCAATACTTAGCCATCCAAGTTTTGATAAATATGAGGAGATATGATCGTATTTACGCAGTCGAAAGAGGATGCAAACAGCAGTGTGAATGAGGCGCTGAAGATGTTTAAGGGATGACTTTGAAGAGAAGACTAGAATGCTAAAACAGTAATCAATACGCGAGAAAAGAATGGATGAGATAAGAGATTTAGATGATCTAAAACCTACAGAATTTCTGACGAGACGAATATCACGGAGAAGAATATTTGAAGACCTAGTTTTATCACGAATGAAGTGATCGATATTCAGATTATTGTCGAAGTGAACGACTAGAAATAATAGTTTATCTACAGCAGAAATAATTGTGGTCTGAAGATACAAAGAAGAGAGTAATACAGAAGCGAATGAGGGTAAAATTCATAACACTTTAGATTTGGTAGGATTAAGGGACATGCGCAAAGAAGTAGATGTTCTGATAGAGCACGAAGACAATTCGACGAGGATATGAAAAGTTGGCTTAAGAAATAAGGAGACGAGTGAGAATAAAGAAGTATATCATCAGCGTACAGCATTACTATGAAGTAGAATTTATTAGGTCTAAAAGATAAATCTCCAAGAAACAGGGTAAAGAGAATAGGGCCACGTACTAAACCTTGAGGTGTGCCACAAGTATGATAAGATAAAGGAGAACACATTGGATTAAAATAGACGGAAAATGATCGATCAGAGAGATACGAAGAGAACCAAGCCAAGGTAGACGAAAAGAATCCATAATGATAGCGAATACGAGAAAGAAGGATTTTGTGATCGACAATGTCGAATGCAGATGAAAGATCAAGCGATATTATCACACTACAAAGTCCTTTGTCTCGAGCGGAGAGAAGATAAGAAAATACTTTATGTCATACTAGTTCGGTGGAATGATTTGAGCGGAATGCAGATTGAAAAGAAGGGTAGAGCTGCGAAGAAGAGAGATACTTGTTGATCTGATCTAAGACAAGGTGTTCAAGATTACTGGATAAGGTTAGTAGAATTTATATTGGTCGATAAGATAAAGGAAAAGAGGGGTCAAGATATGGCTTTTTTTAATAGGGGACGAACAATGATCGTTTTCCAAAGAACAGGAAATATTGGATTCCGGATTGACGAGTTAAAGAGGCTGGTAAGGAAAGGTGTGAAGTCTGTTGACAACAATTTGAGAATTCGAGTAGGGATGAGATTGGCAGGAGAGGACCTACAAGTTAACGAAATAAGAAGGCAAGATACCTCATCTTTAGATACCGCAAGTAGATAAAAGGGCTCAGAGATTCGAATAGACGGGATACAAGAAGTTTGTGGAAGGACTATGATCGAATCGATTAGAGAAATAGTTTTTGAAATTAGGGAATCGGAGAATTGAGAATGATCAAGAGTGAAGATGACTGATGAATCAGAAAGTAGATAATTGATAGTTTTACATTTAGTTAGAGAGTCGTTAGCGGAATTTAGTTTGTTTCGCCAAAAACTATGTGCCTTAGAACGCAGAACCTTGCCTATGCGAAAGACGAAAAGCAAGGAATTGCTTACGATAAACGGAGGAGTCAAGTGCTGAAAATAATCTGAGATACCGATGATAAGTTCTGTAAAGAACGACGCAGGAGGCGTTTTGAAGTCACACACTCAGAATCGAACCATGTTGCACGATAGTTACGTGATTGAACAAAGTTTTTATGGGAAGAATTTAATCGAGGATAGAGTAAAATACATTGTTAAAGAGGGTACATAATTAATTGGGGGATTGGTAGATAGAAGGATATATATTTTATTAACTGAGAGCGAAGAAGTGAAAAATCGAGGAATTTCCAAGGACGCGAGATACTTTTTGCTGGAACATTGATTTTTCACAAAGGGAGATAACAGGTAACAAGGAAGTGGTCAGATAGAGCAGGATCAGATATATACAATTAAGAAGGCAAAGCAAGACGCGAAGGTGGGGTCAGATATACACAACATATATATTCAACATTATACTTGAAATATGATTGTTCACTATGATTGTTCATCGATTGTTCACTATCTTAATTATTTATTAAACAGGAATATTTTAATAAAATAATTATTAATTAATTAATAATTCAAAGCATATCATGTCAAAACATAACACTTGAAAAGGACTATTGCAATAGTCGAAAATTTGTGAACAATAATTCTTTTTCTATTACTCTCTATGTTTAAACGCCCTGAACAATTGATAAGCTGATCGAACGTATCATTGGACTATATAAACTAATTTCTTTATTAATAAATGATTACCTTATTAAAAATACTCAATTATTCGATGTCTGACAGTAATCGTAGGACAACACATATACGCTATGTGTTTACTATTACCAAGCTGTTAATAAAACTTTAAAAACTTTATAAACTCTCTCTATATTGCTAAAGCAATAATTACAAAGAATTTATTGAATTTTCGAGAATTAAATAATTTGTTTACTGTCAAAAACTTTGCAAATATTTAAGCTTATATTTAAAATTTAAAAGATAATTAAAATGTAAATATAATTCAAAAAGTAACAGTTTATTTGAGGAATATTAAATATAAAAGTCATCGAATAACGAAAATTGAAATTTTAAGTTGATATACCTGTGCAGTCATTGTTACCATTGAAATTTTGATGACTTTTGAAAGACATTGATGATAAAATTTTAAAAGACAGACTTTTGACGGCATTTAAATTTTTACATTTAAATTTCATATCTTTAAGTCAACAGAAGTACGCTACATATCAATATCGGTGGATCGCATCATAACTACTAATCCTACGTTTCACGTTGGGCCTTTTTAATGTCGGCTGACGATCACTAGTCTGCTTTTTTGGCAATTAGATTGAATGAAAGACTTTATTATTCCATTTTGCAAATTTGATTGAAATCATTTCTGATTCCAAGTTAAATCAGCGTTGGTAGAGGAAGGTGCTAGTATCAATTTAAAAATCTACCTACTTTTGCAAATGATTGCTATTTTCAAACTAGTCATTGATAGTTTGTTTAATAATTTTAAATTGATATCCCTGTGCAGCCATTGATTATGCAGCCAAAAATTTGAATATCATTATTCAATTTGAATTACAATTAATTCAATATAAAATTTGAAGGATAATTAAATATTGAATATAATTATTAAATGTAATAAAATATAACTATATAATAACAACTATAGATAAAGTTAGTAATAACTTTGTCTTCATATACAAACTTTATTAAACTCTTTCCTGTTAAATCAATAATTACAAAGAATTTATTGAATTTTCGAGAATAGAATAATTTACTTATTTTTTAATGTAAAAAAATTTACAAACATTTTTGTGGTCATGTAAGCGTGCGCTGGCACGCATTTGCCACGTTAAAATAAATCTTTTTTAAGCTTATCTATAAATTTATGGTATAAAAAATTTTAAAATTATTTAATTTGAATTATAATTAATTTAATATTAAATTTAAATAATAATTAAATAGTAAACATAATTTTATGATTATAAGAAATTTTCTATAAAAAGAAATAGTTTATTTGATGAATAATAACTATTATTGCACTATTATCCCTCTAAAAACAATATAAATTATTAAGCAATTTTAACCCTCATTGGCATATAAATAGATATTTATATTGTATATTTATATTATTTTAAAATATGAGATTAATAGGACATGAAAAAAAACTATAAATTATTTATTTATTAGAACATATGGAATAAAATAATTCAACATTAAATCAAAAACTATTAGAAAAAGAAGATTTTTGGATTAAAACGCTTAATTCCATGTACCCATTAGGATTGAATGACGTGGTACAAGGAATTGGCAGAAGTAGTATAGTACATAATAAACAACTATATTATAATAATCCGGTTAAACGCAAACCAAGAAGTCATGGTGATAAAAGGAATAGGAAAAATAGAGTTAAAAATATTAAAAAAGATATGTATATAAATGAACAATTAGAAATGTTAAAACAACTTTTAAGTGATAATAAGCTAAAAGATCTTTATGTAAATATAAGAAGTTTTTCTAAAGATATCATATGTTCAATAAATCAAAAATTAATTAACGACTTATGATAGGCTAAGTTGTATAATAGACAGTTATTGTAATATAAAATACTATAATCGTACAATAAATGTTAATAATAACAATAGAAAATATACATTAACCATAAACTTCATTAATAAATGTATAGATAACATAAATATAGCCGGACTTTTAAATAATTCTAAAAGTAAAGAAATAATAGGGTCAGATTTAAGTAAATATATTCCTAAAATAAGGTATAAACTCCTACCACCATTAGGACGAAAAATTTGTAATTATAATAAAGAATTAAAATCAATATGTAACGATAATATTAGAAACGTAATGGAAACAGAATGCAATTGTAAAAGTCTTAGTTTTGATAAAATAAATGAACATATATGTACCCATAATCTAGAATTAATTGAAAATTGTGAATTAAGAAAGCTGCTATCAAAAGGGTATAAATATAGATTAAATAATAACAACGACAAAAATAAAATTTACAATTCGTTATATAATAACTTAAATGATTACTTTAGTAAGCTGATTAATAGTGAAAGCTCGAATATATCTAAGATAAAAATTTGGAAAGATTATATATTTGATAAAATTAAAAATAAAATGAAAATAACAAACAATTATAAAAGGAAAGATAAAATTAATAAAGATATGTATAAAGAACTTACTAAATTAAAGGATAACTATATAATAACAACTATTGATAAAGCTAGTAATAACTTTGTCTTCATATGCAAAAAGCTTTATTATGATATACTAATGAAAGAGGTTAATTATAATGATTTAAATATAAACACAACATATGAACGTAGTGAGTTGAGTTTAGAAACAATTATTACAAGTCACTGTTCTATAATGGATAAAAAGGGTATAAAGGTTGGATCAGATAATAAAACTATACCTATATTATATTAAAGGTATAAAGGTTGATTAGTTCATAAATAATGGTACATATGTAATGATTTTAAATGTATAAATAGGACCCCTTTATGTTTTTATAAATAAAATACTTGAAGTAATTAAAGCACACTTCAAGATATATTGTAGGGTAATCGAAATTAATACTGATATAAAATACTATATATAAAATACTATATACTCGAAATTAATACGAGTATAAAACACTATTGCAGTCATAATTCCACAAAAGAATTTTTGAACACACAAAAGGAATAAATTTTCAGAATATAAATACGTACGATTTTAGTACGCTTTATACAAATCTAGATTTAGCAGATATTAAAGATGCATTAGAAAAATTAATTAAGCTTATATTTAAGGTTGAACTTTATAGCAACTATAACTCTTATCTAACAAAAATTTACCCATCAAACAAATATAAATATATGGATAAAATTGAAAAATAGAAGCATTAAATATTTTGATAAATCAAGGTTATTTAAAAATAGGGGTACCTATATTCCGACAAGTAAAATATGTTCCAATAGAAGGTAATAGTTGATCTATTATAGCTGACTTATTTTAAAGCTTAATATAATATGAATTTCTTTACAACTATGTACACAATAAATCTAAAATTATTTAAAGGTAGATACATCTATATTTAGACAAATAAAAGGTGTTCCAATGGGAGGTAATAGTAGCCCAATTATAGCTGACTTATTTTTAAGCTTTATAGAATATGAATTTGTTCATAACTGTGTAAAAACTTAAATCTAAATTATATAAAGATATGAAATATATGTTTCGATATATTGATGATATATGTGTATTTAATTCTAATAATTTTTATTCAACAAGTGAACAAATTTATTTAGGTAACATTATTCTTAATAAAACTAATATTGATGATAAAGGATTATTTAAGAAAATCTTTATCTTATCTTATAAAGAAGGTATATTACATCAACTAAAACTATTTTTAATTTATGTCGTAAAGATAGCATATTTAAATTTACAAGATACATTTTTGCATGAGCATTCATGCATACCTTATAATATAAAATATAATACATTAATAGATTTATAATAGATTTATCCAGGTAGCTTTATTCTTAAAACTAATATTGATGATAAAAATTTATATATCTAGATATGAATATTAAATTAGCATCAATTAAATCCATTATTTACATCGTAAAGATGGCATATTTTAATTTACAAGAAATATATTTTTGCATGAGCATTTATGCATACCATATAATATTAAATATAATACATTAAATAATGAAATTTTAAGAATTGCCATAATATATTAAATTTAGCTTCATTTCTATTTAGACAAATAAAAATGAAGCTAATATTATCTATTCTCCTACAACAATTAGAATGAATAAACAATAAAATATGTAAAAATCAAGATAACACGAATTACAGTAAAGATTCGTAAATTTAATTTTTACTCTTCCCGGATTTAAGTAACAGATTAAGATCTACAGGAATTTTTTATATACGATCAAATGTGTTTTCGTGTGTTTCGCTAAATGCGACGCTACATCAAACTACCGACTAAAGGAAATGTCTTAAGTCAAGTGACTCAATATCAAGAACTTGTATTATTTATTCATCAGACCTTAAAATCACATCTAAATATTGATGTTGCCAAGTCCAAAGCTTCAAAATTGGTATTAATTCGTCGTCATATTGAGTACGCATTTCAGTGCTTGTTTCCCAGTACAGATAACATTGTTGTTCTAGAGTTCCTACTTCGTAAGGAACTGCTTATACACGGGCTTCGTAAGTTGTAAATGCATCATTTGTCTATAATGATAGTTGCTATTGACTTGCTAACTATACTTGGCGTCATTGTTGGTAATCTCATTGTCCCTAACAAGCTTGAAGAAATGCGAACGGACTTAATAGATCATGATCACTTAATTGATCATCTGATCAGCCAACTGAGTCTAGGTACTCAATAGAAACTGCATTTTTCTGCAGTTTACAGAAAATGTCTTTCACGAACATTCATTTTACGTTAACACAAATCACTGGTTGTTCATCATATGATCTTCGATATTTTTCTCATTCGTTATGCATTCTCATATTCATATCCACTATTTATTGACTTAACAGATCAGCTAACTGACTCTAAAGATAAATAAAATAAATAATTATAAATAATACACAACAATTATATATTATATTTTAAGTTGATATGTCTGTGCAGTCGTTACTATTAAAATTTAGATGACTATTTTTATTTTCCACGCTTTTCTAATTTTATCTATACGTCAACAGCAGTACGCTACATTGATCAGTAGCTGATGAGGTCCATCAATACTTAAATATAGCGTACTGCTGTTGGCTTATAGATAGGATTAAAATAGCGTGCAGAATAAAATAGTCATCAAAATTTTAATAGTAACGACTGCACAGACATATCAACTTAAAATAGTATATTATGCATACCATGTGATGACCCTTCTATTTGTATAAGTTTGATGAACTTTTTCGTTGGAAAAGGAAAATTACACATTTCATATTAACGCTGATTTAATTTAAGATGAGAAATGATTTCAATTTAATTTGCAAAATATTAAAATAATCATTCAATCTAATTAAATAAGAATTTCATTAAATCTAATTGTCAATAAAGCAGATGAGTCGAGTGACCGAAACGTAAAACGTATGTATTGGATCAGTAGCTGATAAGGTTCACCAATACTGAAATGTAGCTTACTGATCTTGGCTTATAGGATTGAAGCAAAGTGCAGTGTCATCAAAAATTTCAAATGTTACAATTTAATTAACTTAAAATTAGGAATAAAAATATCCTTAAGGAATTTTTTTCCAAATTTCCATTGTAGCAATGACTGAACAATTAAAATGACCGAAAAGTAAAACGTAGGTTTGGATCAGTAGCTGATGAGGTTCACCAATACTGAAATGTAGCGTACTTATGTTGGCTTATAGATAGGATTAAAGTAGCTTGCAGAATAAAATAGTCATCAAAATTTTAATAGTAACAATGACTGCACAGGCATATCAACTTAACATTAGGAAACAAATTATCGATGACTAATTTGATAATAGCAATCAATTGCAAAGGTAGGTATATTTTCAAATGCAAGCTAGCATATTCCTCTCCCAACGCTGATTTAACTCGGAATCAGAAATGATTTCAATTAAATTTGTAAAATTTAATAATAAAGTCTTTTATTAAACCTAAATGCCAATAAAGCAGCGAATCCCGTGATCCTAAGACAACATTAGAAGGACCGCAACGAGAAACGTAAGTATTGGATCAGTAGCTGATTTAAGTACATTAATACTGAAATGTAGCGTACTGTTGTTGGCTTATAGATAGGATTAAAGTAGCGTGCTGAATAAAAGTAGTCATCAAAGTTTTAATATTATTTTATATTATTGATATTATTGTAATTTAAAATGTAAAATTTAAATTTTAAATAAAAGTCAAGTTTTATTAATTGACTAATAAATAACAAACGATGTATAAGAATATGGAATAGAGGCCATCAGCTTTAACTGCTATGTTATCAGGTTTCAAAAACTATTCCTAGACCCGACATAGCAGCGGGATCAAATACGCACCAATGACGCGTTTCCTCTGATAAAATTTGATTATTTAGTATCTTATTATAATACAAAGTATATTATTTATTATCCATCCATAATTTTTTGGCATGAATTTTATGAAATCATAAAATATTTTTTGGTATGCATGACTGCTTACACAAAAATGTTTATTTTAAATTTAAATGTCATATTTTTGCGTTTTAAGTTTAACAATATTTACTTTGTCAAAGAACAAATGTAATCTGTCTGTTCCATTCTATTAATTGTTAACTGTGAAAAATTTGTGTTGTATTATATTTTTATTTCAATATTTACAATATAAAAGCGGTATTTCAGCCCGTATTTAATAACATACACATTAACAAACGAAAACATTAAGAAAATTTTGTTATCTGTATGCTCTGGTATTTGTCCAGAAATGCAAAGTACTTGTTTAAATCCCTCTTTCAAAACATATGTCCAAATATTGCATGCTGAAAAAATTAATTTATTAAATGTTTATAAATTAATTTTTAAATTAATAATTTTACACCATTGATATAATACATTAAAAATTTTGCATTTGCTTAATTTTGTTTTAGCTACTTATTTTATGAATAAGTAGATGAGAGATGAGACCACAGGCTAAATGATGTTTGGTATTTAAAAAAGAAAGGATAATGCTGAAAATAAATACTGTTTATTTTAATATGAATAATTTAAAGATTTAAGTCAATAACAAATTTATTGTTATTTATTAGTCAATTCATAAAAATTGATTTTTATTTTTAATTTCAGTTTATAATTCATCTTGATATAAATTCTAAAAAATCTTATAACAATTATTTATTATTAATTAATTTGTTATTATTTAACTATTTAACTTTTATTTTGCATATTTTTAATTTGCAATATAAAAAACGTAGACTCAGTTTATTTAATAATTTAAACTGATTTGTCTATATCCAACATAAAGTTTACTGGATAAAATTCATATCTCCAAGAATTCAAAAGGCGTGAGGTGATATATTTATGAATGTTGATTGTATCATATATCTAAAATGACGAATCTCTGATGGACTTATTTCGGCACAACACTTTGTACCTTATACACTTTATACCAACAAAGTGTTTTGGATCAAATGATAGCAATAATAAATACAATAATTTATATTGTATTTATTTTAAACATCAATAATTTATATTTCATCAATTTATATACAAAAGAGAATATTTGATTATCAACTAAAACAAAAATACGAATAGTTAAAATTCGGCATTTAAAGAACAGTTTTTAGTCCGCATTTATAGAATCTTATAACAATTATTTATTATTAATTAATTTTTTATTAAATTTAACTTTTATTTTGCATTATTTTTAATTTGCAATATAAAATACGTAGACTCAGTTAGCTTATTTAAATTTTTTAACCTTTTATTTTATTGAGAACTTTTCAAATTAATTTGTCTATCATAAGTTAATGATAAGTTAATTAATAAATAGATTAATTGAGTACTCGATTACTTAGCCTAGTTTTTATTATAATAAAATATTTTTTCTCTTGAGAAAATGCATAACAAGATAATGAATAAAATTAATAAAATTAACATCAATCATTGACATTAATTATCAAATTAGCATAACCATATTCAACTTAAATTAAAAATAACCACATCCTAAATGTCTTTATGACATCTCATTCTTCGCTTTTAAGATCAAATCAGATCACTTAATTGATGCGAAACATATTTTTTACTACAAATAAATTTAAAAATGAAATTATCATAATATTTAAAAACGAATTTTTACAACCCTTTATTTCTTATGAATCGAATAATGAATAAAACATGATTTATTAAATAAATTATTGGAGGTCATAGGGAAGAATTGCTATGATATACCAATCCGTACCCCAACATGGTAGGGATCAATTGCATGCAAAAAAATGTATTCTTTTCTGATAAATATTTTTTCCTCTTAAGAGTTAACATTTATCTTTAATAATATTTTGATGATTTATATATAACCATTTTTTATCTTATTTTTCTCAAGACCAAATTCATTACATATTATTGCAATACGTAAAATTTCGTTCTCAATGCATTATATTTAATATTATATGGTATGCATGAATGCTCATGCAAATAGATGTTCCTTGCAAATTTAATTTTCTTTAATATATAAGTTAATGATCGTTTATATAGATATTAATTCAATGTTAATATTTAGATAAGCATATATTTGATCATTAATATTAGTTTTATTAAGAATTAGACTACCTGAATAAATTTATTCACCTTGATTATTTATTCACTTAATTGATGATTAATCTAATCTAGCATGATTAGTAACTTATTCAAACGTGATAAACTAAATTATTATATATTATTATTGATATAATAATATATTAATATAACATATTACTATATAATAGATCTTAATATTGTATAGAATTTATTAATTATTATCCAATTATTAAAATTTCACACTTTAAATTTATTTTTGATAATATTTTGATTATTTATATAATTGATAATTTAAAATTGATGTAATTGATTATAATTGGTGATTTATATATTGACAATTTTTAGTTTTGATTAATTTTTATAGTACCCTAGTTTAAAATATGTCTTAATTAAATTATTTAAATAGTTGATAATGCAAAAATTCTCGGTATGAAATGTAAGAATCTGGTTAATTTTTACTTCGATAATTCGTATACTTTACACCTGCAGAAAATGACAAGTTAAGAGTTTATAAATTGTTGATAATGATTCATTATTAATAAAGAATTATTGAAGCTGGATCAAAAAAGGGGGAAATTTTATTTGATATTTCGCTAACCTCTGTTAGCATCTTCAGCTGTAATTTTAAAATATCAGGTGGAATTATTTATAAATTTACAGGATCGAATTAGTGAGTTAAGAGGTTATATTCATAAAACCACTATATTTGAGTATATTTTGCTTTCATCTTTAGGAATTACAAATGTTTTTGTAATTACTAACTTATTTGGGAGAATCGTTTGTAATTCATGAAAAAATTTGACAAATAGCATTTGACGGGACATTTCAAATGTAAAATAAATCATGCATATTAAAACTATTGATTTTCGACTACTGTTCAAAGGATATATTTAAAGAGCTGAGTAGAATGAAATTTGAGTCATCGAAACTTTAAATTATATTGTTTAAATAATTTACGATATGCTGTAACACTAGGAATGGAATACAGTCACAAACACAATTCAAAACCACAAAATATACTATAATATTTGTGAATAGTTAATGATCCATTATTAATAAATAATTATTGGAGCTGGATCAAAAAAGAGGGAAATTTTATTTTATATTTCGTTAACCTATGTTAGCATCTTCATTTTTTTATTAGTAAGAATTTATTAAAGTAAAAAACATTGAACATTAAACATTGTACGTTGACAAATATTATAATTAAATCTTCACGCCCATATGCACACTTATGCAAACCCGCCTACGGGAAGCATTTATCTTTTGAATGTCGAGGCTTTTCTTTTTAGATTTGCGGCGGTAAAGACGATTAGCGAAATAAACAAACATTTAAACAATAAAATTCTAATTACATTTTCTTAATAAAACAAACAATTCACATGAGATTCTTTAAATTAAAATTCCAGAATGTAAAAAACGCAATAAAATCAATCAGTTCATACAAAAAAATAAAACATTCAAAATTTTTTATTTTTACATTATAAAATTTTACATATCTTTTAATTAATATATTTTTCATATATTCATCATTAATAAATTCTTTTTTATTATTTCCAAAAGCCTTTTTATAAATCTATAACGTTGTTCTGGTGGCCGATTATTTGAGTAGAAGTATAGCCCACTCAACACAAAAGCATTGATCACTAGTATACACCTATTCATATTGACATTTAAACGTCTTGCACGCCAGAACAACTGTATACCTTTTTTCACTAATTTAAAACATTTTGCCATGTCTGATCTCCAGTGCAGCCTGGATTCGAAGACAGATCCCAGTATCCTTACTTGTCTCTTCCGATTTCCGGAAGAGCACCAAATAATTTAGTATGGCGTCCTGGTTTGCGAAATCTGTAGTGAATGAAATTGCTTTTCGTTGGGTTTAACGACAAACCCAATTTAGATAGGCGTATAGCAATCCCATTCACCACATATTTCACTCTGTCTTCGAATCTACTATCAGACAGAGAGTCCATTTTGAACACCAGTGATATATCGTCCGCATAGATAGTACCACTAGTGTTCCTATCCAAGAGTCCATCTAAGACTCCCCTTGTCGTAATCATATAAAGGATTGGCGATAAAGGGGACCCTTGAGGAAGACCCTTGGATAGTTTATAAAAGGGACCCTTGTCGTCTTCTAAATAAAAGCTTCTGCTCTCCAAAATTCCCCACACTCGACGCAAGATGTTCAGTGGAATCATCTTCAGAAATTCACAATTTTTTTAAATGTACATGCCTTTAAAAAAATCAAAACGATCGCCACCATTTTCTTTGAGCAGGTGCTACTGTTATTAACGATTAACAGCTGCCATTATTAGCGATAAATAGCAGGATATGTCGCTAACCTCTCAAGTGGTGTTCAAGTTTTCGCAAGTGGTGTTCAAGTTTTCGGAATCAAGACCTATATTGTTGTTCAAGTTTTCGGAATCAAGAGCTATATTGGTAGCTGAGAGGTGAGTTTTTGCTTTTGATATAGTTTAGTTTAGTTTATTTATTTTTTATTTTTTATTTTTTGATTTTTGTTTGTTGTATTTGCTTTTTGTTTTTTGTTTCTATTTATTCATATATATACATCTAACATAAGTACAGTTGGAAGGAATTAGTTGTCATAAGCCAATTGGGAAGAGAAAATCTTCTTCCCAGCTGGAGGAAAATTTAAAAAATATAGAAAAAGAATCTTCAGTGCAAAAGAGGCTCTTGCCTATAAAGCAAGACTCTTTCGCACTTAAAATAACATGTAAAGAAAATAATCTCAACAAAAGAATAAGAGAGATAGAGAGAGGGAAATAAGAAAAACTGTTCGAGGAGAAATCTTCGAACGGTTTTTTAAAAGAGATAATTTCTACCGAATCTCCTTCAAAAGCTTAGCTTTGAAAGATAAATTCAAAGCGGCTTTAGTTGGAGAAGAGGGTATAGAAATTATCGACATTTCTCCACAAGTGACGGCCATCCTTAGGGATGTGCTGTCATTTGCGGAGAAAGAAGATGTGGAAGAATTCTTACATCAATATGATGTAAGAATTCTGAAAACATGCAAATCATACAATCAATCATATAGTTCCTTTCTTTTGAAGGGAACTATATGTAGTTTGAAAAAATTGAAAGAAGATGGAGGCAGCATCTGCGGACATCGAATATCTGTAAAGATATTCGACGAAGACGATGCCGCTTTACAGTATCCGCAGTGTTACAGATGTCAACGCTGGGGACATTTTTCTAACATGTGTCGAGAAGTGTCACCGCGTTGTGTCTAATGCGGAGAAGATCACGAAACACAAACATGTGGAAATAAAAATAGGCCGACATGTGCAAACTGTAGGCAACCTCACAAGGCGTACTCACACGTTTGTCCAGAGTTCAAGTCTTACTTGGCCTGGGTAAACGGTGAGAACAAGAAGGCTTGTGAGGAAGCTCAGTCCTACCTTAGGGCAGCTAAAAGTCACTCCCTGGATCAACACGCTGGACAAGCAGCGATGCTGATCGAGAGAGTACTTACTCTTGAAAAAGAAATGGCTGCCTTAAAGCAGGAAAATGCAAAATAAAAAAAGTATGCTGTAGTCCACGAATCCGATTTGAAGAAATTCAAATCGGAGTTGAACGCAGCAACATTACGCAAATACAAATCGTTGAAACAGGAGAAAGACAAGTCATCGATTTCGGTGACTACTTTCAATCGTTTCAGCGATTTGTCGCAAATACAAGGCTCTCAAAATGAGGACGATACTATGGACTATTGTTCCGTAGTATCGACTGGTTCTGAGGGTTTTTCGATTAAAGCGGCAGGGACTGCTATAAAGATGCTGACGTTACCTGAATCACTTCAGGTGGCGTCGAGTCGGAGGGGCAGTTCATGGCACAAAGCTTCGAATGCAAGAAAAAAACGAAGAATTGAGTATTCTTCGCTTGAAGACATCTGCTTAATGAGTTGGAATATAGGTTCTGTTAAGAACCTGATACAGTATTTCAGTCTCATACTGGCAGATGTGCTTCTCTTGCAGGAAGCAAGATCACCCGATCAATTGAAGATTTTTAGCAGCAAGATCGACGACTGCGACACATTTGTGTCAGCAGAAGGTCTCAGGATGGAACTCTTCCTAGTGTCGGTGGTAAAGAAGCGTTTTTGCGCATCTTTACTATCGCATGGCACTAGCGAAGTAGGTTCATTCCAGCTCCTCCGGTTTTTCATCTCTAGACGCCCAGTTTATGTAGCAAATTGTTACATCAAGCCGGGGTCTGGAGTTCGAAAAAGGGGAGGAGAGATATGATCAATGCTGTTGAAGATCTTCAATTTGGGTGGCCAATTTTTAATTGGAGATTACAACGACGACGGCGGGTCTCGAGTAGGCAGCATGATCGCTCCAGCATGGGAGGTCATATGTCCCTCAGAAGGGACATTCATCCGTCGTCGCAATGGATATTGCTCCACGTTAGATTTTGCTATGCAAAACAAAAATACAAATTTTAAAATTAAATGGCAGCACAATTAGCTGCCAGATACTTTTAATGATGGACACAAGCTTGTATATTGGTCGTGGAAGGAGGAACTCGTTTTCAAGATTAGATTTCAACCGACACGGGCCGGTATACAAGCTTTTAATAAATCAATAAGAGAAGTAATGATAAATTTAAATAATAAAAATATTTTTTGTACAATTTTAAAAAATACTGTTAATGAAATAATAAATTTTAGTATTGGCAATAATAATTTTATAATCAATAATAATTTTAATTTTTTCGATTGTTTGAATATTTTAGATGAGACGTTTTTGACAAATTTTACAAATAAATTAAAAGAATCAAATTGTCTATTAATTTTAAATAATGCAATTTTTAGTAATGCAAATAAATTTTTAACTACCAAACGACCGCTCAACATCAAGTACACTCCTAAAGCTCTTCATTTGAAACGTATTCTCTGGGGTTTACGAACGGATGCGAATCCTTCGTCTAGGAGAATCGCTCAAATGGCTCTGCTCAAGAATGATATCCAAGAGTTGGAGCAGAGGGTAGACGTGGGTAGACGCTAAAGAAGTTGCTGTCTTACAAGAATTTTTCAAAGGAATGGTGGCAAACCATTAGGCGAACCACCTTCCGTTCTTGGAGGACAGCAGCTTCTAAGTGGATATCCTCTAAGGGTTTTGGAAATGTACTTCATGAAATGAAAATGAAGCACCTAGCCAATGCTGAAGGATGGATAGAGAGAAAAATGATGAAGATCCGTATGGAACTCTTGTTTTCGACAATCGACAATTCACAAGATGACATCACTATCGAGGACATTTTGAGTGCGTGGCCAGTCGCGCCAAAGACTTCGTCTAACGGGTCTTCGGCATTTGCTGCTGCGACCAAATTGATCGTCGATAGGGTTCGGACGGATATTGCTGCCAAGATGCTAGGGTACCTTTAGCATCTTGGTGTGATATTGCAGTCGGAAAAGTGGTGTTCCTTGCGAAGGGAAGATGGGTGTCGAATGCTAAAGACACAAGACCCATAACAATATCTAATAATATTGTTATGGTGTATGAGAGAGCTCTTGCGAGGAACCTTTCCCGATTCTACGAAGATCGTAATATGTTGGGAGACCACATTCACGGGTTTCGTAGAGGAAGGGGAACTGTTAAGGCAGTAAGGTCAATGCAGAGGTTTATCACCAGCGATAGACGACCTGCAGTTCTCTATTCGCTGGATGTGTCGGCGGCCTTCGACAACTTGGGGCATGATGCAATAGTTACAACGTTAACCAGTGATGGTATACCGAGTGATTTGTTGCATCGTGTCCTGGGTATATTGAAAGCAAGAACTTTCTACTTGGATGATGACGGGGGTAAGTACTATCATCTCAACAAAGGACTTCCCCAGGGCTCACCTCTGTCTCCTATCATTTATATGATAGTGACGAGGGGAGTTCTGGAGGGTCTTTTGGATAGGAACACCCACGCCATCATTTATGCGGACGACATATCGATCGCATTTAAGAGAAATACTCTGTCGGATGCAAGGTTTAAAGGGCGAATGAAGTTTGTAATGGACATTGTTGCTCATCGCTTAGCGAAGTTTGGCTTGTCTTTAAACCCAACGAAGAACAATTTTGTTCATTATAGATTTCGGCGTCCTGGAAAGCACACTCGTTTTCTCGATTCTCTTCCAGGGAATCGAAAGCGTCGGGTGCGCATTCTGGGATCCGTTTTCGAACCACGCCTGAATCCTAGGTCAGATATGACCAGGTGTTTCAAATTAGTTAGAAAGGGCTACGGATGTTTGAAAGAGCGAGAAGATTAAATGCCGGTTTGGGTAGATGTATAATTGTGCTCAATGCGTTTGTACTGAGCGGGTTGTACTTCTACTCAAACAATCGCCCGCCAGAACAACGATATCTATTTTCAAAACGATTATTAATTTTAATAAATAAATTTTTTATGAATGAAATTGAAATTAAAAATAAATTAATTAAAAAATATGTTTTATTTTACAATTTAAAAATCAAATGTTTTGAATAATTTTTTGTTTATCTTGTTTGAAATTTGTTTGATTATTTTTCTAAATTTGGATGTATATATTAATTTTATATTGCGCTTGCCTACAAGTGCTTTGTCAGAGAAATTAGATAAATTAAGAAAAGTATAATTAAATGTATTCTTTCTTCATTCTTTTGTCATTGTTCAAATAATTTTAAGATAATGTTAAAAATTATTTTTTATTTTATTGGTCATTTTATTTATCAATTTTATCCAAATTTTGTTTTTCATGATGATTTTGAATTTTTATTTTAGAATTCAATTTTAGCATTTTATCATTTTGAATTTTTGTTTTAAATTCTTATCCTCGACATCCAACCAAAGAAATCTCAATCGAAAACCTGCAAAAAGAAAGAAAAAAGAAAAAAGAAAGGAAACTCGATTGGGGCTCCATACTTGGCTGGTGTCGAAAAAATCAGAAAAGAAAAGAAAATATATATGAATTTTGTGTTTTTTTTTTACTTTAATAATTCATTAATGTTTTTAACCTCTGTCACACAGTCACTTTTTCACCCACCGTTTACAGCCCGCAAACGTTTACAGCACCGTTTACAGTCCGCAAACGTTTAAACTTAACTTTTGAAAATTTTGTGGATAAGGTCTGGACAAAAGCCTAATAGTTATTAAGCAAAGCCACTCGAAGAGTCTAGACTAAAGCCAACTAGTGTAAGTTCTGTTTGTTCTGTTTTTTTATATATACTCATTTTTTAACTTTTTTTAACTTTTTTATATATACTTTTTATATATACTTTTTTATTTTTTATATACTCCTTTTTTTATTATATTTATTTTTCAGTTATCTTACGTATATAAAATAGAGAAAACACGTCTTGTGAAAAACAAGACATAAGAAAAAGTTCAACTAATGTTTGCATAAAAGCGATCGACAATGAATTTTCAGTGCAAAAGATGATCCTGCCAATAAAGCAGGATGCTTTTGCACTGAAAATTAAATGGAAAAATAAAGAAGGAAAAATCAGCTTTTAAAAGAGTATAAGGAGTACGGTCAAAGAGAACTTCTCTCGAGAAGGGATCTTTGAGTAGTACGTTTTGAAAGATGATTTTGCCAGGATAACATTGAACAACATATCAATAAAAGAAGTCAAAAAGAATATGCTAAAAGTTAAGGAAATGACAGTGATTGACTCCTATCTGCGAGCCACGGGTATACTTAAGGATATACCGTTGTTTGCAGAAGAGGAAGATGTCCAAGAATTAATAGCTAACAAGGACATTAAACTAATAAAAAATGCAAAACATTCAATCAAGCTTACAGCTCCTTTCTGGTAAAGGGAGCTGTAAGTGATCTACATAAGTTGAGAGATTCGCATCCTGGAATTTTGGGACATGCCGTCAAGTTGATAATATTTGACGAGGATGGCTTGAAATTCAGGTATCCGCAGTGCTATCGATGTCAACGCTGGGGTCACTTTTCAAACATGTGTTTGGAGAGTGATCCGCGTTGCTTGCACTGCGGAGAAAACCACGAATCACAGAATTGTAATAAAAGATCAGCAAGGCATAAATGTGCTAAATGCCAATATTCACATAAGTCGTATACTCACACATGTACCCACTTTAAAGAATATTTAAAGTGGGTGGATGGTGAGAATAAGAAAGCTTGTGCGGGAGCACAATCATACATTCAGGCAGCGAAAAAACAGTATGTCGATCAACATGCCTCAGAAATCAGGGCGTTGATAGACAGACTAAACGAACTAGAATTGAAGATGTCTGCATTAGCGGCGGAAAACAGGAATCTAAAAAATTCAGTAACATTAAAAGAAAAAGAAATAAAAAATCTAAATATGACATAAAAAAATCAGCAATTAATAAATATAAAAATATAAGTTAAAACAAAAAACAAAATCCTCAAAATAAGACAAATCGCTTCATTAGTCTAAAATAGGCAGAATCAGAAGAGAGGGAAGAAAGTATGGAGTATATTTCCATGGTTTCATCGGACTCTGAAGGATCTGCCATTTTTAGGGTCGTAAAAAACACGCTCGTAGGGAAGGGGATTCAGGAGATAGATGTGTCCAGTTAGGAGAATTAACTCTTCCTGCAGATCCATCGGTGTAAAAAGTGGCGCTTCGAGTATAACTCGTTGGAGGACATCTAATTGATCAGTTGGAATATAGGGACCGTTAGGAATCTAGTACAATATTCCAATTTTGATCAAGGAGATGTCCTCCTACTGCAGGAGGCGCGTTCTTCACAAGTTTTGAAAACTTTAGCCAGACATTACGAAGAGTACACAATGTTAACATATCAAGTTGACGGGAGATTAGAGATCACCCGGGTCTCAATGACAAGCAAGCGTTTGAACGCTTGCTTGATTTCAGAGGGGTCCAGCGAGGTGGGCTCTTATCAACTTCTGAAATTTTTCGTTTCCCGTCGTCCGGTTTTCGTAGCAAACTGCTACGTAAAACCGAGTGGATGGCGGACGAAGGAGAGTAAGAAGGCCATCAAGAAGCTTATGGTTTAGGTGTTCAATGCTGGTGCACAATACATTGTTGGTGACCTTAATGACTCCGGAGGGGCTCGGGTGGGATCCCTTGATTGACCAAATCAGGGAGGTCATAATCCCACTAGAGAGAACTTTTCTCCGCCGTCATACAGGTTACCAATCAATTTTAGATATAGCAATTAATTTCAAAAATGTTAAATTAAAACTAAAGTGGTTAAAAAATATCGAATGGGACGGGTTCAATGACGGGCATAAGCTTGTATACTGGGCTTTGAAGGAATAAATTGTCCAAAAATACTGATTTCAACCGACCAAGGCTGGTATACAGTCTTACAACAAAGAAATCCAAGTTTTTTAACCAATAATAATGATAAGAATATTAATGACATCTTGAATTATATATTGAATGAATGTGAGAATGTGTGTGAATATATAAAAATCTTCAAAGAATTAAGTAGAATGAATCAAATAGTAGAATGCATGGTTTTAATGACTTCAGTCCAAATTTTATAAATAATCAATTGTGTTTTTTAAAAAATAATAATTTTTTATATACATTTAATAAAGAAATATTTAATTTAGCTAATAAATACCTAATTACAAAAAGACCACCTATGCTTAAATACAAGTCAAAGGCCCTGCACATGAAAAAACTTCTCTGGGGATTAAGAGCTAATCCTGATCCGTATGACCAGAGCAGGTTTCTCATGTGCCGACTCCAAGATCAACTCGATGAAGAGTCGTTGAAGCGGGATGCAAGGAAGCTACTGTCATACAAAAATTTATCGAAGGAATGGTGGTCTACCATAAGGAAGACCACATTCCGGTCTTGGAGGGCAGCGGCTTCCAGGTTGATCACTTCAAAAGGAATTGGACCAGTCTTACAAGACATAAAAAATAGGCACTTAGCCAATGCAACAATATGCTCTGAAGATGTGCAGCTTCAAACGAGAATGAATCTTACTTTCCAAAATATTGACCTATTAGAAGAAGATGTCACGCTTGAAGATCTCTTGGACGCGTGGCCGATCACGCCTAAGACGTCATCTAATGCCGTCTCAGCGTGCGCGGCTGCCACCAAGTTGATCGATGAGGAACTCTGAGAGCAAATCGCGGCTAGACTGTTAGCTTCAACGCTAGCGGCCTGGCCAGATATTGCAACCGGAAAAGTGATATTTCTTCCAAAGGGTCAATGGGTGTCAACAGCTAAGGACACGAGACCAATTACCATATACAATAATATGGTGATGGTCTATGAGAAAGCTCTGGCAAGATACCTGGCTCGCCACTACGAATCTCGGGAATTGTTGGGTGACCATATTCATGGGTTTCGTAGTGGTAGGGGAACTGTAAAAGCAGTCAGGGCTCTGCAAGGCTTTCTCACCAAGGATACACGGCCTGCGCTGCTGTATTCACTGGATGTGTCTGCAGCTTTTGACAGCCTTACACTCGACTCAGTGAATGGAAACGTTGAAAAAAGATGATGTTCCACTGACCATTCTGCGTCGAGTGTGGGGAATTTTGGAGAGCAGAAGCTTTTATTTAGAAGACGACAAGGGTTCCTTTTATAAACTATCCAAGGGTCTTCCTCAAGGGTCCCCTTTATCGCCAATCCTTTATATGATTACGACAAGGGGAGTCTTAGATGGACTCTTGGATAGGAACACTAGTGGTACTATCTATGCGGACGATATATCACTGGTGTTCAAAATGAACTCTCTGTCTGATAGGAGATTCGAAGACAGAGTGAAATCTGTGGTGAATGGGATTGCTAGACGCCTGTCTAAGTTGGGTTTGTCGTTAAACCCAACGAAAAGCAATTTCATTCACTACAGATTTCGCAAACCAGGACGCCATACTAAATTATTTGGTGCTCTTCCGGAAATCGGAAGAGACAAGTAAGGATACTGGGATCTGTCTTCGAATCTAGGCTGCATTGGAGATCAGACATGGCAAAATGTTTTAAATTAGTGAAAAAAGGTATACAGTTGTTCTGGCGTGCAAGACGTTTAAATGTCAATATGAATAGGTGTATAGTAGTGCTCAATGCTTTTGTGTTGAGTGGGCTATACTTCTACTCAAATAATCGGCCACCAGAACAACGTTATAGATTTATAAAAAGGCTTTTGGAAATAATAAAAAAGAATTTATTAATGATGAATATATGAAAAATATATTAATTAAAAGATATGTAAAATTTTATAATGTAAAAATAAAAAATTTTGAATGTTTTATTTTTTTGTATGAACTGATTGATTTTATTGCGTTTTTTACATTCTGGAATTTTAATTTAAAGAATCTCATGTGAATTGTTTGTTTTATTAAGAAAATGTAATTAGAATTTTATTGTTTAAATGTTTGTT
Organism: Pomphorhynchus laevis; assembly: GCA_012934845.2. NCBI lineage: Eukaryota > Metazoa > Acanthocephala > Palaeacanthocephala > Echinorhynchida > Pomphorhynchidae > Pomphorhynchus > Pomphorhynchus laevis. The sequence continues at coordinate 197,521 of WNNJ02000808.1, read as the reverse complement.
TATTTCGCTAATCGTCTTTACCGCCGCAAATCTAAAAAGAAAAGCCTCGACATTCAAAAGATAAATGCTTCCCGTAGGCGGGTTTGCATAAGTGTGCATATGGGCGTGAAGATTTAATTATAATATTTGTCAACGTACAATGTTTAATGTTCAATGTTTTTTACTTTAATAAATTCTTACTAATGAAAATAACCTAAAGTAAATTTCAATTGTAATTTTCTGAACTGTAATTTTATGAAAATACTAACATTTTATGAAGATGCTTATAATGATTATAACGAAAGCCAAATTTTATTATTTAATGTATTATATTTAATATTATTGGTAAGCATGACTGTCCATACAAAAATATATTTCTTGTAAATGTAAATGTGTTTCTTTTATATTAAAAAATAGCCTAATAATTAATAATTACAAAAAATATTATCAATATAATTTACAATTATACAAATTAACGCGTATCCATGTTAACATTTGTTTGTTAAAATGTAAGAAGTCGGCAACGTGATCACAAGTAAACGTTAAAAGTTAGATATTATGCTCTTAAATGATGCATATCATTGATGACCTTAAAATGTGTCATTTCAAACATAATTTCAATGAAAGTTTATATAAAAATTTTAAGTTTTATAAAAAAGTTTTTAAAGTAATCGATCTTGATTTTATCATTGCAAGATATTTTACTTCATGCATGTCCGTTCATCCTAGGTAATAACATGTTCATTACAAAATTATAACGAAATTAAAGACCTAAGATCAAACTAAAAATTAAAAATATTTTAATTCTAATTACATTCACTTTGAAAATGAATGAAAATAGGCATTTTATTCTGAAATATTTTCCTTTTGAACTTAAAGAACTTATGAAAGTTCTTTATTATTTTTGTTGTCTCTTTGTTTTCTATTAAAAAATACATTCTTATTTGAATTCTGCTTAAAATTGTTGCTTATAATTTATTCCATCTTAAATATATTTGGTTTTTGTATAAATTATTTAATTTACAATAATTTTATTTAAAAAATATTTTATTTTTATTTTAAGATTCATATGCATAAGTTTGTTTTTTATATTGCATTTATACCAAACATTATTAAAGCTCATTATGAGCGATTATTGACGTATATCATTTTAACGTAAGCATCATCGTGCGGTTAAAGATTGCGTCGGAACTAAGAAACGGATTTTAAAAGCACTTTTAGTCAAGGTCTCAATCACTTCAGTGATTGCGAACTCTCGGACAATTTATAAAACAAAAACGAAGCTTACATGTTGGTTTGTTCAGCAATTGAATCAAACGATGTCGAAATTGAATTTCGTGTTTCTTTTCTAAGAAACCATCAATATGATAAATACTCGAGCAAATATCGAAATGAATGAGATGTATAAAAAGACAAAATTTCTAAGATTTATCGTCAATTGACAAGTTTCTTACCGAAGCTCACATTTTATTAACTTATTTTACCATTAAACTTAATCGTAATTACGGCTTTATTCAACCATTCATAACATTAAAAAATGGCATAACACCTTTATCATGAAATTAATCCAAGCCAGGACGTAGAGCGAGCTCGAATATTGTGTCCACTTAAAGGATAATTATAAAAATAATTTAAATCATCATAGAATTCTCCATCATTAAATAATATTATCAATATTTCGAACAATGTATTTCTCGAAAAGATCTTGACTATTAATCAACCTTATGTGACTAGAAGCTTGATAAAAATCTTATAATAACAACCATGTGAAATAAGGTTATTGTCTTACAAGGTTGACAACAATCTAAAGTGGCAAGACCGTAAATTATTCAGATTTCAATTAATGTTGTAAATAGGAACTCGTTTCATGTATTTCACTCCTCTCATTATTTAAAAAAACTTGGACTTCCCATATATTGCATGTGATATAGCGGATATTTCAGTATCTCGCAAATTAGTTTTACAAAATAAATTTTAATTTTTTTTACAATAACAGCGCATGGTTCAGCAGGACAACTAGTTAATAAAAGCCAATTACGAAACCGACGTTCAAACGAATATTTAATTATGAGATTTTAAATTTGTTGCTGTTCACAATATAGGTCATAAAGGGCGTTTGTTAAAATTACTTGTCAATTTGAAAGTTATAGATGCTCTAAATCTATTCTTAATTAAATAGCTTTTCATAAGAGGTCGCTTAGTCGTGCCACTTATTCATTGGCTGCTAGATGATATGGTGTGGAATGTGTAAAATTTATTCCGTGTGAAAATATTCTTCGTCGTGGCAGCAAACTGTGTTCGAGTTGTTCTTATATGAGTTATCGCGACAGACTTAAAACTCTGCGTATGATGACTGTGCACCAAAGACTGCACATCCTAGATATGTTAGTAATGTGGCATATCGCCAACGGTTCGGACGGATATCCTACCCATTCGGTGGTTATCAACAATAGACGATGCAACAGAGGTCATCCCCTGTTGTTGAGGATATTGTCCCATGGTCGCAGTTCACGGTTGGATCGGTTGTCTCATCGTTGTGCAAATGCTTGGAATCGACTACCGTAGGAAATCGTGATGGCCACAGACGTTAAGGCATTCACGACTGATCTCATAAATTGGACGATTAATGGCGGAATAATGGAGATTACCCCTTTTATTGATATTTTTATGTTCATTTTGGTGTATGTAATGATGTTTTATTGTGATCGAGCGAAACAACTTTATAACCAATGCTTGCTTGTAATAATATAATATATGTTTAGATACTTTCGAAAATCACTAGACGTTAAGACTAGTCCATTATCGGTGTATATACTTGATGGTAATTCGAAGATATTGAATATTTGATCAATGCAACACTTCGTTGTATTGAATGAGTTACTGGCATTGGCAAAAACCGAATGGATTATTGCTAAACTCTTCGATTACTGTAATAGGTACCGACTGCGATTATTGCTAGTATAAGATATTTAAAATCGAGCAATAAACGTTTAAATGGTCAAGTCGGTTTAATCAGTTTGGTAGTTAAATGACTGAAAAACCAGTGTTTTAAAATAAATTTGAATTATATTCTTCAGTGATTGTTTTTACTTTATTTTATAAAAATCCAAATTTACGAGTTGTACAAAGTGCGACCGACAGGTAACGTCAAAATAACATAATTCAAAATGAAGATTATGAAGCTGCTTTATATATCCGGACTTATTTACTGAATTAATTTAGGTTTTTATTATATATCGATTTTCAAAAGAGCCTGGGAAGTATTACTTCGAAGTAAAATTTAGAAATATAAAAACAAAATGAAAAAACTCAGCAAAAATCCAAGAGTTCAAGTTTGAGGTGTTTCTTAAATCGCGCAGCAGTACAATTGTTGACCACTCAAGGCAATAATCCATTCCATCGTTTACAGACACGATCAACCAAAATTGTACAATTTGTTCAAGCTTTGAACCAACCTTCTCGCACAGCTCGTGTCCATGTAACATTGAGGAGTCAAGACGGAACAGCTGATTCAATGTGTGGTAAAGCACACGCAGCGAGATCCAAACCAGTGTTAGATCTGCAATCGGAAGATCAAATTTAATAGAGCTGATACTCAACGCATCAATCTACTAGGATTAGGAATGAATCGAGTCGCCTGAACCATATACGTGGCTCTCTTAAAAATGCTTTCGAATTAACTCAATTCTGATTTCGTTTGAGGACGTATCACATGAGAATCATTAAGCAAATGCGATTTCAAGAGACTTGCATATGCCATGCGTAATGATTTTGGTTCAAGTCGTCTAACGTCCCGATATAGAAAACCTAAAGTTCTACGATATTTAGCGACAATCATAAAAAAGTGAAGATGAGTTTTCAAGTTTGCCGAGATCATAACACCTAGATCAGTAAAATGATTTACTAACTCAATAACGTTTAATCTGAATTTATAGGAAGGGAAGGATAGTCGAGAGTGACCAATTTTCCTATGCTTACATTAGCACACATTAATGACTAGGTAGTGGGATGAACACAAGCTGCTGACTCTATCCAAATTCGATTGTAGTAAGAGAGCTAGAACAATCACTAGCTGAATATAATGGGCACAACCGGTTCAGATCATCAACGTATAGTAGGCACTAACATGTAACATTTTCAGCGTTTATATTAATAAAGATATTAAATAAAATGGAATTAAGAATACAGCAATGATGAACGTCCTGAATGAGATTGTATCATTCTGAAAGAGTCACAACTCGTTCAGCGAAAAAACGTCTATTCAAAAATTCACGTATCCATCTACAAGCTTGTTTAAAGATTCCGTAATACCAAAGCTTTCACAGTAATGTTGGATGAACAATCCGATCAAAAACTTTGGACAAATCAATAAAGACAACATCAGCCACACCCAATTTACTAAAGCTAGTCCAGCTTTCACGAGATAATATTAGATTTGTCGAAGTGGAGCGATCCAAACTAAAATCAAGCTGCTTATTTGTAAAAATATTGAATTTGTCCAAATGAGAAGATATGTGCTTCAGAATCAGTTTTTCAATAACTTTGCAAGCAGTGCATTATTATTAGTATACAACAGCCGATGATCGGTAGCTCGCTTGGCTGGATCTCAATGTTAAAAAAGTACAATGTCAGTAAAACAAAATAAAAAAATCCAAATCAGGTTCGACTTCCTATGAGAGCGATACACTGTTCAACGCACGCCGAAATTCTCGGATGTTTCGACATTCATTTGCAGATGACGGGAGCCTGTTCCAACTGTTTATTGCTCGATCTCTGATATCCTGATAGTGTCGATGGACTTTTCTACGATGTTTGAGCGTTAGTCGATGTCCACGTAATTGCTTGGAGTTGCGTAGGCAAAACATGAAGTTGAGGGGATGAGTGGGCGATACAATTGCCCACCATACCAGCATAAGATCAGCTTTTACCAAACTTTCACAAATAATAATACAAATTTATTTAACGTGTCAAATGCGTACAAGCTGCACGCTTACAAGTCCACAAAAAAATGAAAAAGTCAAGCAGATAAATTGTTTAAATGGGATTGGATTTGGCGTTTGAAGCACGGCAGGGAAGTTGATTGGCGTTTATGAATGGGCAGATGATTCCACGATAGAGGAGCAGCCACAAGAAAGGAGCGGAAGCCAAAAGAGGTAGAGTAGTTTAGGACATGCAAAAGAAGGGAATTACAGGAACGCAAGGAACAGTAAACAGGACGAGAATTGTCGAGAAAAGGAAGGTTGAGAAATGAAAGGGTATGAAAAGTTACAAGGCGGAAAGGAACGAGAAGACGAATTTAAACACGAAAATAAATTGTAGGCAAATCGAGAGAAGCAAGATGGTAGGATGTATGATCAATGTAGTACGACGGCAATTGGCCGAAACTTTATTTACGTAAGCGCTCATATCGAGCGTATTAAGTGTAGATACCCCTAAATCATCGATTTTATCTGTAGAATCAATCGACATGTTTCCAATTTTATAAGAGCAACGAATGTCTGGGGAGCCGATCCGCATATGTCTACATTTAGTCGCATTTGTAATCAGCTCATTGGATATACACCATTTATTTATGGAATCCGGGTCTATTTGAAGAGCGCTAACATCAGGAATCATCAATGATTCGCCTCTAAACCTTAAGATCATCTGCGTAGGTAACACATTCCGACGTTAAGTTGTTTGTAATATCATTTACATATATTATTGTGAATATTGCTTACACGAGCCGCTATTCTTCATTGGTCGGTTTGATATTATCCTCGTGTGGTTGTTTAAATCCTATCAGCATCACTGTACACTACAATCAGCGTGGGTGGACCTCATCAGCAGTGAGCCCACGCCTACATTTCGTGTTTCGGTCCTGTTACTGCTTCTGCTGAACTCCTTGTCGCCGAAATGCTGGTTTATATTTGGCTTATATACCAAATTACACAATTAATGTGTTCTATATTTGGTGTGGGCGGTAACTAATATTCGCAATTCGAATCCACCACACACCGATTTTTTATTCCGTTCTTATACGAAATGTTCACTGGACAGTAAACCGTAAGCTGTCTTTTTACTATTGTGAATATTGCTTACACGAGCCACTATTCTTCATTGGTCGGTTTGATATTATCCTCGTGTGGTTGTTTGAATCCTATCAGCATCACTGTACACTACAATCAGCGTGGGTGGACCTCATCAGCAGTGAGTTCACGTCTACATTTCGTGTTTTATATATATGATTATGTATATATGACCCCACGCATATGCATATAAGATCCCACGCATATGATTCATGCATATGAATGTATACATATGCATATATGCATATGTATATATGAGCCCACATATGAGCCCACGCCTACATTTCGTGTTTCAGTATATATCATTTACATATATATTAAAGAGAGTCGGACTAATGGCCGATCCCTGCGGAACGCCTGTCGTCATCATTGAGTAACCAGAAAGATAATGGCTTATGCGTACTGCAAACGAGCGATTGCTTACGAATGATTGAATCCAGCTTAACAAAGAGCCCCGTACACCAATGTTAGATAATTTGTTTACTAGCAAATTGGGAATAACTCTATCGAATGCTTTCGATAAGTCTATAAATATCACATCTACTTTGGAACCACTCCTCATTGAATCCACCCAGCTTGCTCTCGCTTTTACAAGGTTCGTTACCGTTGAGCGATTTGGCCTAAATCCATGCTGACTGGGGCTGATGCGATTGTTAGCTTCAACGAAAGCGCTAAGGTGACGAAGAATCAATTTTTCTAATACCTTACAAGCTACATATGTGAGACTGATGAGACGGTAGTTGGAAACCTGGGATTTATCGCCTTTCTTGAAAATTGGACGTACAATCGCCTTTCTTGAAAATTGGACGTACAATAGCCTTAGTCCAATCAGATGGTAGATAACCTGTGTTCAGTGAACTTCTAAAAATAGAAACTAAGGGGACGTATATTGCATAAACCAATTCCTTTAAGAGTATTGACGGTATATGGTCAGGACCTGACGCGGCGTTGCGGGATAATTTAAGTAGCTCGTGCAGTATCTCTTCATCGCTAAATTCAATGTTAGATATGACTACTCTAGGTAGAAGTACATTGTGTTTAGTTTGGATTATACCATCGGGGATCGATACTCTATCTTCTTTGATAGCGAAATAGTCCATAAAATGAGCAGCTACATCAGTTGGGGAGGTCAAGATTGACCCATTTCGGCCAATAGGTATGATCAATCTGTCGGGTGTATAGAACGTGTAAGTATGCTTTTGAAAGCCACCAAAGGATTGTTATGAGTGGAGTTGCATATATTTGAGATAAAACTGCGTTTTTTCTGAATAGAAACCGTATTCCTGCAAAGTGATCAAAAGAGTTCCCCTTTTTTGTACGCATGGAAACATCTATCACGTTGTTTGATTAGAGCAAGCAATTCCGCATCTAACCATTTCGGATGTAGTTTTCGTGTACGATTCTGACGTATCGGAGCAAAATAGTCGAGAACACATTGTAATGTTGTCTTTAAGTGATCCCAAGCTTCTTGATTTGGTTTAGCCTTGAACAACTCTTCTGAAATCGTTCTTTGTAAGAATTTATAATCAAGACAGCTTTAACTTCATGTCAAACTATCAGCCGATAATTTTGAGCATCGACCCGATTCCCCGTTTTGTAGACTGGAATGACTAATGATCTAATAATAATTTATTTAATGTAGCAAATGCGTGACAGCTGCACGCTTACAAGTCCACTAATAAAAAACACAGCAGAAGTCATACAGGTTTATTAATTAATTGTTTAAATGACATCGGATAAGGCGTTTGAAGCACGGCATTGCTGTTGATTTGTCGTATATTAATGAGCAGATGATTCAACGAGAGAGTAGCAGCCACAAGGAAGGAGCGGAAGCCAAAAGAGGTAGAGTTGTTTGGAACATGTTAAAGAAAGGAATTACGGGAACGCAAGGAACAGTAAACAGGACGAGAATTGTCGAGAAAAGGAAGGTTGAGAAAACTCTCTTTATTGAGCATCGACTCGATTCCACATTTTGTAGACTGGAATGACTAATGCTCTCTTCCATATATTTGGAATAATGCCAGTTCTCAAGGACCAGTAGTAAATATCATAAATCGGACAGTGTAGATGTGACGCTACCTTACGTAATATACTAGGAATGCCATCTGAGCCTGAACTATTTTTAACGGGCAAACTCGACAAGATATTGAGAACATAAAGTGGATTAAATTAGATGTTAGGTTCCTAATACTGGGGTACGAATTACCTGTCGTAATATGATAATCAGATAGATAAGATTAATTGTGAGTGAGACAGAAATTCTTGGCAAGGATAATATAGATATAGAGAGAGGGGAATCAGATCTTAGCTCACGATCGGAAAGGCAGTTGATTGACAATGATACTCTCTCACGGTTGTTAGGTAGTTGAAAATTTTGTTTTTGATCAACATAATGCGAGGACGTATGGCAACAACAAATTGATGCTTCTTCTGACGTTTAAGATACGTTACCCTATTGCAAATAGCAGTATAAGATCAATAGGAACCAATATCACGCTTAAATAGCAGGAAAGCATCATCTCATTATCTGATAGCACGCGTCAACTCGTTATCAGACCATTTGGGTTTGGAAGAATGTGGTTTACGTATTACACAAGGGAAAAGGCGTAAAGCAGATTAGTTAATGTTGATGGAGAGAATGACCAAGCCACGCGAACACCAACTGTTCCAGCAGACGCCACTTAACCAAACTCAATATCGCACCGATTTTATCGTAATCAGCGTTCCTTACACTATTTGTTTTTTATACTGACCGGACCCAAAACATGACACAATTTCGCACGAATTGTATCAACAACATTAAAACAATGAAGTTTTAACGAGTTGATGATAAGGGGTGTATTTAACCGAAGATTACGATAAACAATGCAAATATGATAGATCTTACCTGACTTTTTGATCTTAATTTTATCAGGAATCTTAAGATTCCTGGTAAAAGTCTTCGTGATATAAGATTCTGATTCGTGATATAAGATTCATGATACCGGTTTAAGATTCGTAATATTTCGCGTCCAATACAATATGATATAAATCGAATTAAAATAATTCCGGATGCAATCTAGCTATTCTTCACATTTTATTTTGCTTTAAATACAATTCAAGGACATTATATCTCACTGTGCTGTTTATATTTGTCCATCTCTTGTTCTTGACGATTTTTAAATTCGTCGCTACCGCCCTTCTCACATATACACTTTGAAACTTGCTAACAACTCACACATATCCTCTAGTGGTTCTCTCGATATCATCGTTATTCATCATAACTTTAATTTGTTTTTCTCTTGCTTAATATGCGATCCAAGTATCTATGATCACTTTCTCGTTACACTTACGCTCAATATTGCTAAAGCACTCAAATCTCAGCGAGCTATTTTTTACCGTTTGCGGAGGAATCCATACCAAACTTTTCTCTACTCCGCTATTTCCATCTCATCGCTCACTAATACACTTCGTGCTTTACTAAAGGCGAGTTGTCAAAATTACAGAATTCTCAATTTTCCACCACTCTTGATCGCATGTTGTCTCGGCAGTCTTTTGTTTTCAATCAGTATCATTAAGCATATTGGTTTGATGTCGAATGTCGACTTTTAAAACGAAACCTTTACCACTACTTTCGAGTTTATATAAGATATTTCAAGCATGTGCTGTCCTCCACCACCTTAATACATAAATGTATTTTTCCTATTGACTGGAAAAACGCTATCGTCCGTCCTCTTCTAAAAAACCCGCTCATCGACTCTTCCATTCTCGCATCATAGTCCTATATATTACATCCCAACAAGATCTAAGCTTCTTAAACGTCTTGCACTGAATCAAGTAAATAACTATATTATCTCATATAAAATGTTCCCCCATTTAAGTTTGCTTTTTGTCCATTTTACTTAACCTAAATCTGATGCAAAAGCATTTTCAATGGCCTTTTTACATGGTAGCTCGCTATGTAGCGGTTTTATCTCTATTGATTTTTCATCTATATTTAATATTGTTGATTTGTATATATTTGTATATATATTGATTTTTTATATATTGATATATGTACATATATATTGATTTGTATATATAAGGGCATTTTTCCGCCTACTGTAACGTCTACTCACATTCATCACTTCTTCGTTATGTCCCACAATGATTTGTACTCGGTTGGTTTCTTTTCACATCACTTCTTTGTGACCTATCATACTTCCACGTAATCAGTACGCCGACGACATTATTTTAGACTCCCTCACTTTAGAGCACATTCAAGACATTTCCTTAATCACAACAAACTGCCTCATATCTATTTCGTAGAACCTTTCATTGATTCACATGTTCCTTAAACCTGATAAATCAAAAGTCATATGGATCATACTGCGTCATGTTAATTCAAATCCATTGCGGATACTTTTGAATTCCGTACCGCTTCCAGCTATTGACAACTTATCCTTTTTTAATTTTCACTTCGAAAACCAACTTTCTTATTCTCTTTTGTTCGACAAAAAAATTGACTTTTGTAATTGACTCCTCCGTGACTTTCGACGCATTCAAAGAACACGGCTTTCAAAATTGCAGTACTCTTATCGCTGATTCTATCTTCCCCATTATATATTAGTGTTTTTATTCTTAGACCACCTAGGAGCTAGTGCTCATACGGTATCATAAATTATCCGCTTTTCGCTCTAATCACTCTACTGAAATTGCCTGTCTTCAAGTTTATAATGACTTACTCATCTCGCGCGATCATAAATTATGTAGTGTCATAGTTTCTCTTGATCTATCGTCTGCTTTTGACATCGTCGATCACTCGATTCTTCTCCATCGCCTTCGTCATGATTATGGCTTCTCTTTACCCACTGTATCATGGTTTTCTTCATATCTGTCAAACCGTATATTTCGCGTCTTCTCTAACTCTTCTCTCTCCCATCCTTCATCCATCCCGACCGGTGTTCCACAAGGCTCCGTATTAGGCCCTATGCTTTTCTCTCTTCTCGGTGACTTGTCTTCGATTTCTCATAAATTTAACTTCCATGTTATGCAATATGCTGATGACATTATCATCTATGCTCACGCACCTGCTTATCGTATTCATGATCTTAGTGTTTCTGTTTCCAGCTGTCTTGTCTCAATTTCCAACCATCTTTCTTCCCTTCACCTTTCTCTGAATCCTGATAAATCTAAAATTATGTGGATCCTACCTCGAAGCTTCGGCGTAGAACCTCCTTCCGTATCACTAAATTCTACAATTCTTCCTATCGTTGATAATCTCGTTTTCCTAGGCTTTCATTTCGACAACCGACTTTCACTTAAACCTTTCCTTAGTGATAAAGTACGCTCATCTACCTTGATACTCTGCAATCTCCGTCAAGTTCGTAGATTGATCGATTTCCCTTCTTGTATGACTCTCATATCTTCTCTTCTTTTCTCAATACTTGATTACCGTCTTAGTCTATTTTCCAAATCACCTAAATTCACTCTTCTTCCTTTACAACGCATCATCAACGCTGCCGTCCGAGTTCTCCTCCGTCTTCGTCGTTTTGATCATACATCCCACTATCTTGTTTCTCTTGATTGGCCTACCATTTATTGTTGTGTTCAAATTCGTCTTCTTATCATTGCTTTTCGCCTTATAACTTCTCATTCCCCTTTATTTCTCAACCATCCTTTTCTCGACAATTCTCGTACTGTGTATTGTGCTCTGCGTTCCCGTAATTCCCTTCTTTTACATGTCCCAAACTACTCTACCTCTTTTGGCTTCCGCTCCTTCGTTGTGGCTGCTCCTCTCTTGTGGAATCAACTGCCTATTCATATCCGCCAATCAACATCTATGCCGTACTTCAAACGCCAAATCCAATTCCATTTCAACAATTAACTAATTATCTGTGACTTTTGATGTTCTTTTTTTGTTTGTTAGTGGTCATGTAAGCGTGCATTTTGCACGCATTTGCCACGTTAAATAAATTATTGTATTATTATCATTACAAATTACAACAAAGCACAAACGAAGACAGAGAAACTGAAACATGAAGGGTTGAGATTCACATTACCTTATTCATAAACATTAGTTTTAAGTTGGTCCGCACTATTTCCATTGGAAGGTTATTCCATTCCTTGGTAACTCTGTCCACCAGGCTGTTGAGCCCTTTTAATCGCCTGCTAACCCGATTAATAGTGAATTTATGTCCTCGCGTACGAGCTTCCGTCCGCAAAGGGAACATAAAATGAATTGAACTTGTAGGATGATTAACAGCCTGCTATGTGACAAGATCCTTCACTCTTCGTTTAAGATACATAAACTTTATATTTAATAGCGATAAGTGGTCATGGTAAGGGAGATCAAGTAAACCTGAAACACATTTGGTTGCTTTTCTGAACACTCTCTATCTGAATATCTTCCTTTCTTTTTTATTGGAGACGACACTTCGGAGCATAACATAATTGGTTTTAACAGAAGAGTTGAACAGGAATGGAAAGTTTTCTACTGTGAGATGGAAAAACATCTCCTGATAACAACACCGAATATTTTAAAAGCCTTGGAACAAATCGCGTTAGTGGGCTCGGATCCTTCAGATTTTATACTACCATTCGCAACAGGGTGACTTCTCTTAAACGTCAAAAGAAACATCAGTTCTTTGCTGCCATACGTTCCTTGACTTATGTTAATCAAAAGAGACTTTTGCAACCACTTAGCAACTACAAGAGAGTATCGTTGTCAATCAATTTTCTGGTTGATAGGGAGCAAAAATCGGTTTCTTCTCTTTCCATTGCCAAAATCCTGTCCAAGAACTTTTGTCTCACTCGTAATCGATTTTCCCTATGTGATTATAACATTACGATATGCAATTCTTATCTCCAGTACCACACCTCACCACACACCGACAATCCTACGTCGACCTTAGATAAATCTTGACATCTCCCTTCTCCACTCTGCCTTACTCAAATCGTATATATCCTATACCACAATAACATATTCCTCTCCTCACGATCTCGCCTTTCTTTTCGACTCTGAACACATATCCACTCACGATCGTCTTTTGCCTTTCAAGCGTTCTCCGCACTATCGCTTGCACCCTGCCCCATGGTTTGACATCCAATGCCTACTCTCAAAGAGTCGACTCCGTCATCCTTTTCGAGTCTATCACCGCTATCTCAGACATAATATATGTTCGCTCTCTGCCTCTCCTCGTGATTCCTATCTTGCTCTTCGACGGTCTCATCTCAATGCAACTCCTTCTGGCAATAAAAACTCATCATTTTGTTCAACTCTAAGTCTCACTGCCATACTTTTAATCCAATCCTTGCTCGCTCCTCTTCATCTTGCAACATAAATCCCTATGACTATTCGTCATTACTTAGACCAAAGTATCCACGTTGCTATCTCTCACACCCTGTCTTTATCGCACCCCACTCTCCCCCGCCTAGCCTAATCCTCTAGTCACTCTTTCATCTTCTCCCTGTTTCACTTGCCAAAGTCTCATATGTCTTTACTCAACAAAACTTCACTTGCCAATCCTTTACCTACCCCCATAATTTAGTCCATATGCTCGTCGATATTACATTTTCTCACCACATTGTTTAACTCATACATCCGCATTCGTATATTGATTTTACACTGTAAATCTGTATCGCTCGTCAACTCCTTAAGAAACAATCGCTCAACCCCTTCCCATCTAGATATCGCTTTATTTCACTCCTCCCTGCTCTATTTAAGCGCTTAGAACGTCTCATCATAATACAGATCAACGTTTATCTCTCTTAATCCATTCTGTACCCTCCTTTCCAATCCGCTTTTCGCTCTAATCACTCTACCGAAATTTCCTGAATGAAAGTTTACAACAACCAACTTATTTCTCGAGACAAGGTTTTATATAGTGTTCTCATCTCCCTCGACCTTTCCTCTGCCTTCGACATCGTCAACCAGTCCATCCTCCCTTATCGCCTTCGTTATGATCACGGCTTTTCTTCCTTTCCCATAGCATGGTTTGATTCATATCTATCCGACCGTTCCCTTCGCGTCTGTTTTAATTCATCATGATCCCTTCCCATTCCTATTTTCTGCGGGGTCCCACATTCAGTCCTAGGTCCTCTGATTTTCTCTCTTCTGCTTGGCGATCTCTCTCATTTTACCAAACCTTACTACTTTAACGTCATGCAATACGCCGATGACATACTCATCTATTTCATGCACCCGCCCATCGCATACACGAAATCGCAATTTCTGCTATCTACAAACGTCGTTTCCATCTTCATCTCTTCCAAACCCCAAAGAGTCCAAAATAATGTGGATCCTCTCCCGTCAACCTAACATATTTCCTCTCTCTTTATCTTTTGCCTCATCAGTCATCCCCATAGTTCATAATCTCACTTTTTTAGGCTTCCATTTCGATGATCACCTTTTCCTTTATCTTCGTCAGTGACAATGTCCACTCGTCTAACTTAATTATCCGCGACACCCGCCTTATATGACCCCTTATCGACTTCCGTTTCTGTATGTATCTTCTTTCATCGATTATCTTTACTTAAATCGATTTCTTCATCATCTTTTTGTCAATTTCCCAAAATCCATTATTCTACCTCTACAACGCATGATCAACTACGCCGTTCGAGTGATCATACGTCTCCTTCGCTTCGACCACACATCCATACATCTCGCCCAACTCGCAGGGCCCATCATCCACATCCACATCCAACTCCGCCTTATTCTCTCAACTTTTCGTTTCATCGCTGTCGGCTCCCCATCGTTCATCAACCTTCCTTTCTTAGACGACACTCGCCCCACCTCTCTCTATAGCTGCGTTCTCGTCATTCCCTCTTACTCCACGTTCCCAATTACTCTAACAACTACGGTCTCCGATTCTTCCTCATCGCCGCGCCACTCGCATGGAATCAACTCCTTATCGACGTCTGCCGCGCTTCCTGCTCGATCACGTTCAAATATTTCATATGTTTTTACCTTAAAAAAAGGATTTATTCTAAAGTGGCAAATGCGTGCCAGCGCACGCTTACATGACCACAACAAAACAAGACTGTGAATCAGGTGTCGAGAAGGTGTGAACGGAGGAGGTGTTTGAATGTGATAAAGGAGGGAGCGCGGCGGACGTCGAGAGGGAGTTGATTCCAGGCGAGTGAGGCGGCGACGAGGAAGGATCGGAGACCGTAGTTGTTGGAGTAATTAGGAACGTGGAGTAAGAGGGTATGACAGGAACGAAGCGATAGCGAGGTGGGGCGAGTATCGTCTAAGAAAGGAAGGTTGATGAACGATGGGGAGCCGACAGCGATGAGACGAAAAGTAACGAGAAGAAGGCGGAGTTTGATGCGGATGTGGATGGTGGGCCAGGAGAGTTGGGCAAAATATGTGGATGTGTGGTCGAAGCGACGGAGACGAAAGAGCACTCGAACGGCGGTGTTGATTATTCGTTGTAGGGGTAGGATGATGGATTTTGGAGAATTGGCGAAAAGGCTAAGGCAGTAATCGATTTTAGGGAAAAGAAGCGATGAAAGAAGAGACATACAAGAACGGAAGTCGATAAGGGGGCGGATACGGCGGATGTCACGGAGAATTAAGTTAGACGAGCGGACCTTGTCACGGACGAAGGGTTTAAGGGAAAGGTGATCATCGAAATGGAAGCCTAAGAAAGTGAGATTGTGGACTATAGGGATGATCGATGAGGCAAAAGATACAATGGGAGGAGATATGTTTGGTTTACGGGGAAGGATCCACATTATTTTGGACTTTTCGGGGTTTAGAACGAGATGGAGATTGGAGAGACGTTTGTAGATAGAAGAAAGACAGTTGGAGGCAGAAATGCCGATATCGTGTATGCGATGTGCGGGTGCATGAGCATAGATTAGAATGTCATCGGCGTATTGCATGACGTTAAAGGAGTAAGGTTTGATAAATGGAGAGAGATCGCCAAGCAAAAGAGAGAAAAGCAGGGGACCTAGGACTGAACCTTGTGGGACCCCGCAAAAAATAGGGATGGGAGGGGAGGATGATGAATTAGAACAGACGCGAAAGGAACGGTCGGATAGATATGAGGCGAACCATGCTACGGAGGAGGAAGAAAAGCCGTAATCATAACGAAGGCGAGAAAGGAGGACGGAGTGGTCGACAATGTCGAATGCGGAGGAGAGGTCGAGGGAGATGAGAACACTATATAGAGCCTTGTCTCGAGAAATGAGTAAGTCGTTGTACACTTTTATGCATGCGATTTCTGTCGAGTGATTAGAGCGGAAAGCGGATTGGAAAGGAGGGTACAGATTGGATGAGGAGAGATAAGCGTTGATTTGTATTAAGATGAGGCGTTCTAAGAGCTTTGAAAGAGTAGGGAGTAGTGAAATGGGGCGATAGCTAGAAGGAAGGGAGGGGTCGAGCGATTGTTTCTTAAGGAGGGGACGAACGATTGCGGATTTCCAGTGTGAAGGGAAGATACGACTGCGGATGGACGAGTTAAACAAGGTTGTGAGAAATGGGGATATCGATGAGCATATAGATTTTAATATGTGGGTAGGCAGGGGATCGGCAGGTGAGGTTTTGTTGGGCAAGGACATGAGGACAGATGATACTTCTGTAGGTGAGACAGGGAGAAGATGAAAGAGTTCCGGAAGGATGAGAGTAGACTGGGCAGAGTGGGATAGGATGGAGACCGGGGTGTGAGAGAGCAGCGTGGATACTTTAGTCTGGAGAAATGACGAATAATCATTAGCATTGATGTTGCACGGTGTAGAGGAACGAGCCAGGATTGAGTTAAAAGTATGCCAGAGAGTCTTAGAGTTGAATGAGTCTTACCTTCTCGAGACATGACTTAGATCTTTTGTTGTGGTTGTGTAAGCGTGCGTCGGCACGCATTTACCTTGTTAAAAATAAATCCTTTAATTTATACCGACCTTGTACGTACGATTAGATATAAAATTGTGTATCCAATGAATTAAGATTGAATTCAAACTCATTGCTTGAATTTTCATAACTTGCATATCATGATTCATCCGATCAAATGCTATCGAACGGTCGAAAAATACCCTTATCAACCTAGTAAGCCTAATCCTTCTGATCACTTAGAAGGATTAGATCGTTTTTCTGAAACCATGTTTATTATTACATTACACATTGTTAGATTTAAGAAAGTTGGTAGTGCTGCGAAAAAGTAGTCTCTTCAAAACCCTACATCCAATGTAAGTCATACTAACTGAGCGGTAGTTGTCAACACAGAAGCGACTACCTTTTTAAAACAAGGGTCGTACTATTATGTACAACCCTTTTAAAACAAGGGTCGTACTATTATGTACAACCCTTCTAAAACAAGGGTCGTACTATTATGTACAACCCCTTTAAAACAAGGGTCGTACTATTATTGTTTTTGGCACAACATGATTCGTGTCATCGCAGATGTGCTATCGAAAGTCGCGTCGTGTACAGCGATCGAGCCAAAGCTTTCCCCAGTCAACAAACGTGAGGTGTTCGTAGTGTCGACGACGCTAAAGGACCGTGATGCCAGAGCAGATGTGGTATGTACGGGACTGTTTGATAACTGATGTGTGCGATCTTTCCTGGATATGGTAACTTTTAACTGCAGTGTTCAATCGTACTCAACCAAGTCCCAATCAATAGCACACGCATACCACGCGGCACGTAAAAACGCGCTATACCTCGAAAGGATATCCAGGATTGAACAAGAGACGTTCTTACTGGTTACCTTCTTATCCTCAGTAAGGGAAGGCCCCTCGACGTCTATCGTTCTAAAGCGCAACGTTCTGTTGGCAGCCAAAAACAGTTCCGACTACAATCAGACAATTGGCGGTATAAGACGGAGGATCGGTTTCGTGCTGGTTTAGGCAATTTCCATGTGCCTCAGGGTCCCCCGCCTCCCGTGCCCATACTCTATTGGAAGTCAATCGTAGTCCGGAATAGTCGGAGTCAGGGTTGCGTGCTTGCTCGTTGAAATGTTTAATGTTTAATTTTGTTACTTTAAGTTACAATTTTCCTTTTATAATGGCTCATTTGCGGGAACCTTTTGTTGTACTATTATTGCTATAATAATATTAAGGTTTTCCACACCATAGGCATATAGCCGGTGTAAAGCGATGCCGCATATATTGAATATAAAGGAAGTATATTTTAAATATACTTTCCATATGCTATCGATATTTTATATGTTATCGATAGATTATATGTTATCGATAGATTATATGCTATCGATGGATTATATGCTATCGATGGATTGTATACTATCGATAGATTATATACTATCGATAGATTATATACTATAGATAGATTATATTTTAATGTATTCCAAGTTTTTTAATCTGATCTCAAGTTCTTTTAATCTCATCTTACAAGCAGATATTTACAATATCTATTTCCTTTAAAAGGAACATTATTAGTTACTTACTACTGATTAAAGTCATAATCTTCAAATTATTCATCTTCAAGACTAGATTAACGACTTTTAAGGCTTATTGCCAGAATGCTTATAACCATTATTTTATGATTGATTTAATAACTAATTCTATGTAGGTTTTTTAATAGTTTTTGCTTTTGCTGATGTGCATACAAATTCCTATCACGGCACTTTATAACATGCATACCATGTTATTGGCATCAACCATGTTTTTCTCTTCTGTATAGTTTTTAATGTCCTCATTTCTCAACCACTCTCCTATATCAATAAATTTCATTCTCAAACATAGAGAAAAAAGTCGATTTGGATTTTATAAAATTCACTTTATAACGGTTAGCTAACGATTTTTAAATATTTAACAAATCAATAGAGAATAGCTGAAGATTTCGCAGAAGAGCTAGCATCTATCTTCATAGATGTTAGCTTCATCTCGTTAGCTTTCATCTTCATCTCGTTCTAAACTCAGACAAGTTCAAAATGATGTGGATCCTCCCCCGTCAATCTAACATATCTCCTCTCCCGGTATCTTTTGCTTCATCAATCAAATATGAAATATCGACTTCTTAACAACAGTAACTTGCTTAAATTCACTGAGTTACTTGTATCTTGGTGTATTTCTAACTTTTAAATGGTCTTTCACACTTCATCTCGAACTAAGGCTTCGAAAATATTGATTGCAACATCGTCATATCGCAAGGTTCGATCACTTTCCTTAGATGATATAATGAACTTATTCCATTTGATGCGTATTACTACCCTCCATAGTGTCGTTTTGTAAATCGAGTCGTATATTGCTCAGCATCTTCGTCTAACATCCACTCCATATTTACAATTACACCTCAATTGCATGTTAGCTCACAGAAGAGGTAAGAGATGTTCAGAAGAGCTGACGATTAACTTTTACATAAGCACTGTAAACGTGCATTCTTTGTAAGGATTTGCTATTCTTTCGCTATCCCTTGGCCGTAAGCATTATCAGGGATAATAATAAATCGCTTTGAAACCGTTATTTTCTGATCGATTTAATATTTAATTATATGTAAGTTGTTTAATAGTTTTGCTTTAGCTGATGTACATATCCTTTCCTTTTCAGATTGACAATTTATTCAATTTTTAAAAAGGCGATGCTTAAGGAAGTAAGGACAGTTTATATTTTAATTGTGCCCATTCATATAATGTTGATCTTCTTATTATAATCAATGTCGGCCAGTATTGATGAACCGTTTAACGATAAATACGGGTCCAATTATGTTAAAATTATCAACGGCTGCATACTTTAAATATACCACTGCTTGCATGATATTACATGCTTGCTATGAGTATTTCAATCAATTATCGGGCTTTTAGTGTTTCTATTAAACTATACCTGCTGTTTGTATCCCCAGATGTATAACTACTACTTGACACGAATGCATTTTTTCTCTGTGGTATGAATTCAAAGTATACGATATTCATTTCAAACAAAGGTTGCAATCCGACTATGAGATCACGTTTTAATGTTAATTTAATCATTTTGTACATTATTAAAGTTTTGATGAGTTAACCGAATTAAATTTGAAATGAGATATAAGTGTGGATGATGTTCACGTTTGTCTGATGTTATGCAATGATCTATGCTTTTAGTATTTTATTTTAAAACGACCTTTTTATCTCTATATGGTTCAGTAACGTAGTTCACGCTAATGTGTAGTGTGATTTGTCATTATTTTGACAAATAAAAAAATTATCTTATCTTATAAGTTAATTATCTTATAAGTCAAGTGGTGCGATTCTACCGGACTACGGTTGAATGTTAATAAATGTGTCCTCATGCAACTAGGTGCCCGACTGAAACTCTAAGGTACTATATTGGAGATATGATCTTAAAGGAAGTGTATCATCATAAGGATTTAGGGATTATTGTCCATCGATCCTTGAAAACAAAGTTGAACACCGACTTCTTTCTAGGTAAAGCTACTAGGGCGTTATATTGTATTAAAAGTGCATTCATCAGGTTAAGCTGTAGTATGTTCAAGAGGTTATTCATCTCCCTCGTCAGGATACACTTGGAGTATTGCATTCAGGCTTGTTTCCCTGTCACTAAGCAAGAACTATTAGACCTGGAGTCTATTCTTAGACGCGGATTGAGGCTCTGTACTGGCTTAAGTAGTATTGACTATTATGTACGTCTAAGTCGTATTGGGATGTTGTCGGTACGTGAGAGGTTCATATCCTTGGAAATGCTATGTCTATGGCATATGTCGAATGATGCGATGGGTTATTCCACCGATGTAATCACTAGGCGGGTAGGTAAGTTGCGGGGACATAGCAGTCTTGTATAAATTTGGATTTGGCAGATTACCAAAAGTGTATAGACTCTCGAAGAGAGGAATTAACATGTGGAATTCGTTGCCTGAGGAAGTCGTTGCAACCCCCAGTTTGAGAACGTATAAATCACGATGCTACAAATGGATACGTGAACAATGCCGTCATTCAACACTACCACTGGAATACCCTAATTAGCTACGTTGACTGACTATTTGCTTTTCTTTTTTTGGACTCTGCCTGAATAGCCCTTTGGCTTTGGTATGCATTGGAATAATAATAAGTCCCACCAAGTAAACTTTAACCTATTGGATGACCACTCGTTTAAATGTAAAGCTCCTTAGAAAATGCATATGCTTATTCAACATGTTCCATGTTAATATCATTCTCATATATCGACGAATTAATAAACGCTAACTATGTTCATATAGTTAATCATATTCTTATTGTGTTTATATAAATGTCTTGTAAACACCGCAACAAAGTATCAGACTGTCTACGTTCAATATACGCATGCAGCTGCATATATAATATAGCATATCAAATGACGGATATAAGACAGTTGTAGGTTCACATATTTTCACCTAACTATTTAATATATGTTAATAAATTATTTTATAAAAATGAATTTTATATTAATATAATATATATAATATTTAATATATAAATTTAAAATTTATGTTTTTTAAATGTAATAATTTGTATATTATTTAAAAAAATATTTAAATTATTAAATGTTTACATCTGCAATTAAGCTTTTCACAATTTCTGAGTTTTTTTCACTGATTTAACTCAATATTGATAGATATAAAGATATCCTAGCTGTGTAAAATTTTTATTGATTTAGGTCTTAACGGTGTCATGTGATGGCGAAAACCAAGCATCCTCTTTGTTTCAAGAGATTGACCCAATGTCAGGAAATGTTATATACGATCATCAGGGAGAAAGCAGCCTGCGAAACGCATTTGGCATTAATGCTCTGACCAAACACGTCTATAGCGCATCGAATCGAAGATCAATTTTACAACTGTCCTGTCTCGGGCCGGTAGTTTTCAAATTCTTATTAATATTAGTTACTTTAATTAATATATTAAGACAAATTCAGAAAATAAAGGCTACCGTAGTATTGTATGTCCAGAAAAAATAGATCTTATTGCCCTTTCAACGTCTTCTGAGAATCAATTAATGGCCACGGCATCTGGCAGTGCAATTCAACTATGGGAGGTAAACTTAATTGCTAACTTCTCTGATTTGTTTCGAATATTTTGAAATATATCAACTGTGATTCAATTTTAACCGCGAAGTTACAATTACCGCATTCTACGCTTTATTTGATTATAAGCAAAAAAGATTTATTTGAACGTGGCAAATGCGTGCCAGCGCACGATTACATGACCACAACAAAACAAATATGTAAATCATGTGCCGAGAAGGTGTGAACGGAAGAGGTGTTTGAATGTGATAAAGGAGGGAGCGCGACGGACGTCGAGAGGGAGTTGATTCCAAGCGAGTGAGACTGCGACGAGGAAGGATCGGAGACCCTGGTTGTTGGAGTAATTGGGAACTGGAGTAAGAGGGTATGACGGGAACGCAGTGATAGCGAGGTCGATGAGTGTCGTCTAAGAAAGGAAGGTTGATGAACGAAAGGGATCCTACAGCGATGCGACGAAAAATTACGAGAAGAAGGCGGAGTTTGATGCGGATGTGGATGGTTGGCGAGGAGAGTTGGGCAAGATAAGTGGATGTGTGGTTGAAGCGACGGAGACGAAAGCGCACTTAAACGGCGGTGTTGATTATTCGTTGTAGGGGTAGGATTATGGATTTTTGAGAATTGGCGAAAAGGCTAAGGCAGTAATCGATTTTAGGGAAAAGAAGCGATGAAAGAAGAGACATACAAGAACGGAAGTCGATAACGGGCCGGATACGGCGGATATCACGGAGAATTAAGTTAGACGAGCGGACCTTGTCACGGACGAAGGGTTTAAGAGAAAGGTGATCATCAAAATGAAAGCCTAAGAAAGTGAGATTGTGGACTATGGGGATGATCGATGAGGCAAAAGATACAGTGGGAGGAGATATGTTTGGTTTACGGGGGAGGATCCACATTATTTTAGACTTGTCGGGGTTTAGAACGAGATGGAGATTGGAGAGACGTTTGTAGATAGAAGAGAGACAGTTGGAGGCAGAAATGCCGATATCGTGTATGCGATGTGCGGGTGCATGAGCATAGATGAGGATGTCATCGGCGTATTGCATGACGTTAAAAGAGTAAGGTTTGATAAACGGAGAGAGATCGCCAAGCAGAAGAGAGAAAAGCAGGGGACCTAGGACAGAACCTTGTGGGACCCCGCAAAAAAGGGATGGGAGGGGATGATGATGAATTAGAACAGACGCGAAAGGAACGGTCGGATTGATATAAGGCAAACCATGCTACGGGGGAGGAAGAAAATCCGTAATCATAACAAAGGCGAGAAAGGAGGACGGAGTCGTCGACAATGTCGAATGCGGAGAAGAGGTCGAGGGAGATAAGAACGCTATATAGAGCCTTGTTACGAGAAATGAGAATGTTGTTGTATACTTTCATGCATGCGATTTCTGTGGAGTGATTAGAGCGGAAAGCGGATTGGTAAAGATGGTACAGATTAGATGAAGATAGATAAACGTTGATATGTGTTAGGATAAGGCGCTATACGAGCTTGGAAAGAGTAGGGATGAGTGAAATGAGGCGATAGCTAGAAGGAAATGAGAGGTCCAGCGATTGTTTCTTAACGAGGAGACGAACGATGGCGGATTTCCAGTGTGATGGAAATATACGACTGCGGATGGACGAGTTAAACAAGGTGGTGAGAAATGTGGACATCGATCTTCGGATGAAGATCGAAGGTGATCAGGTAGGGAATTCCAAAGTAGAGGAGCAGCGATATGTAGAGATCGACGGCCGAAGTTAGTTGAGTGAATATGTACATGTAGCAGAAGAGAAGCACAGGAACGTATGTGAGTAGAAAGAGAGCGAGATTCACATAGCATAGGCAGATAGAGATAAGAAGGAGAATTACAATGGAGAAGTCGATAAGTTAGACAAAGTAGACGAAAACAAGCGCTATGTTCAATACTTAGCCATCCAAGTTTTGATAAATATGAGGAGATATGATCGTATTTACGCAGTCGAAAGAGGATGCAAACAGCAGTGTGAATGAGGCGCTGAAGATGTTTAAGGGATGACTTTGAAGAGAAGACTAGAATGCTAAAACAGTAATCAATACGCGAGAAAAGAATGGATGAGATAAGAGATTTAGATGATCTCATTTAGATGATGTCCTTTTTCTATTTGGATGAGATAAGCGATTTAGACCCCGCAAAAATAGAGATTAAAGGGGATGATGATGAATTAGAACAGATGCGAAAAGAACCGTTGGATAGATATGAGCCAAGCCATTCTATGTAGAAGGAAGAAAAGCCGTAATCATAACGAAGGCGAGAAAGGTTGACGTAGTGGTCGACAATATTGAAGGCGGAGAAATGGTCGAGGGAGATGAGAACACTATATAGAGTTTTGTCTCGAGAAATGAGTAAGATGAGTCGGTGTAAACTTTCATGCACCCGATTTCTGTGGAGTGATTAGAGCGAGAAGCGGATTAGAAAGGAGGGTACAGATTGGATGTAGAGAGATAAATGTTGATCTGTATTAAGATAAGGCGTTCTCAGAGCTTAGAAAGAATTGAGTATTGAAATGGGGCGATTGCTAGAAGCAGGGGAATGTTTGAGCCAATTTTTCTTAATGAGGGGATGAACAATTACGGATTTCAAGTGTGAAGTGAAGATACGACTGCGGATGGACGAGTTAAACAAGGTTGAGAGAAAAGGGGATATCGATGAGCATATGAATTTACGTATGTGGGTAGGCAGGGGATCGGTAGGTGAGGTTTTGTTCGGCAAGGACATGAGGACAGATGAGTATTCGGTATGTGAGACAGGGATAAGATGAAAGAGTGACTGGATGATTAGGCGACTCGGGGCAGAATGGGATATGATGGAGACCGGGGTGCGAGAGAGCAACGTGGATATTTTGGTCTAGAGAAATGACAAATAGTCATTGGGATTAATGTTGCGAGATGAAGATGAGCGAGCAAGGATTGAGTTAAAAGTATGCCAGAGAGTCTTAGAGGTTAATGAAGTGATGATTTTAATCTGCCATAAGGAGTTGCATTTGGTATATAGTAGGTTGAGATAAGACTGTCGAAGAGCAAGATATGAATTACGGAAATACGGTGTAATTGAGCGGAAATCACGTCTTAGAGAGCGGTGATAGATTTGAAAAGCATAACGGAGTCGACGCTTTGAGAGTAGACATTGTATGTCAAACCATGGGGCAGGGTGCAAGCCATAGTGAGGGTAACGCTTGAAAGGCAAAAGAAGATCGTGAGTGGATATGTGTTCAGAGTTGAAAAGAAAGGCAAGATCGTGAGTAGAGGAATATGTTATTGTAGGATAGGATAGAGACGATTTGATTAAGGCTGAGCGGAGAAGGGAGATGTCAAGATTTATCCAAGGCCCACGTGGGATTGTAGATGTGTGAGG
The DNA here is from genome assembly GCA_012934845.2 of Pomphorhynchus laevis. Classification (NCBI taxonomy): domain Eukaryota; kingdom Metazoa; phylum Acanthocephala; class Palaeacanthocephala; order Echinorhynchida; family Pomphorhynchidae; genus Pomphorhynchus; species Pomphorhynchus laevis. The sequence continues at coordinate 172,221 of WNNJ02000808.1, read as the reverse complement.
AGGGGTGTGGTTGTGAGTGAGATCAAGGGTGACAAGAAAGTGATCGGATAGACCTGGATCGTAGATGGACAGTGTGGTGTAGGCAGCAAAATGATGTGGATAGCGATGATGTCAAGTGCCTTGTCAAGGATATGTGTAGGGGAGTGGAGATTGGTTTTAGTTATAGTTGGATAGAATGTTGATAAACGGGGGTATCGAATGGAATGTTGGAGTCGCCAAGAACGATTGAAGGGATGGAGGACAAAGAACAGTGGTACAGAAGGTCAGCGAGTTCGGTAAAAATAAGGAGGTAGGAGCAGATGAACAAGGACGGTATTTATTGGCGAGATCTAGATTTATCGAGTTAGAAGAACGACAAGTGAGCAGTTTAAAAGTGCAGGACTGAAAGTGGATTGATTTTGCGAATGACGCGGGGTGACGTGCGAATGCGACAATGCCGCCATAAATTAGAGAATTTAGAAGGGGATGAGCTGTTGGGGCAGCGGATTCGACTACTGAGTAACCGGCAGAGAGCAAACGGCGGATGCCGAGTTCGTCAGAATCGGAGTCCCAGGATTAAGTGAGGCAGAAGAGATCGATGAATTACTTGTTGAAAATGTTGAGGATGAGGTTGGATTTATGAATAATAGATCTAGTGTAGATGCCGAGGCGGAAACTGTGTGTGCTGGTGATAGGAGTTAGTGGAGAATACACATAGGGGAGATTGAGCGCCATAGAATTTTTGGGCCGGTGTGGACAACTTAAATATTTCCGTCGATGTTTTGGATGGAGAGAGATGTTTCGCCGTTTTTCTTGCGACGGCGTTTTTCGATGCGGGCAGATCAGAATTGAGCGATTTCGGAGGGGGTGTGATCGAGGAAAATGCGAGTGGCTGAAGAGGAGATGAGTTTGAATCGTTGGGAGAAGACAGAGGACATGTGTGAGCGATGCTTTAAAACAATCTTTAAGAGAGGGGTCCGGGAAGGATTAGATTGAGAAGATTTGTTTATGTTGATGAATGCGACATGATTGATGTTGTTGAAAAACGACGGTTTATCCGCAGGAACAAGAGATGAGAGGATGGATCTGAATGCGGAAACATCGCGGTCGAGATGTTCTTCAGGAGATAAAGAGGGGGAATGAGTGATATTAGTGACGATGACGCAACGATCGCGAGAATGAAAGCTTTTCCGTAAAGGAGGACGAGTAACGTGGGTTGGTGAGATCACGATAGTAGAGCTGGGAGTTGAGGATATCAAGGGAGTAGGTTTGACAGTCGATAATATAGAGGGTGGCAAGATATGTGAGGGAAAGGTTATGAGTGGAAGGATCGTGGAGGTTGGTGGAGGTGATTTTGATTGAGGATGTAGGTTATTGAGAAGCGAGACAGAAGGGAAGAGACGGGGGTGTTGGAAAGTGATGACATGGGATTATAAGTGCATGTGGTGATATGATCAGTGGTATGACAAAGGCATCAGAAACGACTGGGGTGGTTTGAGTAGACACGGTTTAGGTTGATATGTTCTCTTGGGAGAGGTCGCGTATGAGTTTGGTGGCACAAAAGCCACATAGGAAGTCTTCTTTAGACTTATGTTGTCGCATGCGATTGTCGTTCAGACGAAGCAGTCGTGTGCCGAGCACTGTACTCGTAGCTGAGCACAGTTGGTGTCGGTCGTAGCTGTCTTACGTCCTCCCATCAAAGTCCTTGTGTGTTAAAACTGTTAAATTTGCTACTGATTGAAATGATAGGTTTTTCAGCGGGCAGAAATGTTATCATCTCTTTAATTTGTTTTAATAATTGGAGATGTTAATCCTAAAAATTTGCCAGTGGAGCAAGCGGAAGTGATTGATCTGTAACTGGATTGATCTGTAACTGGATTGATCTGTAACTGGATTGATCTGTAACTGGATTGATCTGTAACTGGATTGATCTGTAACTGGATTGATCTGTAACTGGATTGATCTGTAACTGGATTGATCTGTAACTGGATTGATCTATAACTGGATTGATCTGTAACTGGATTGATCTGGAACTGGATTGATCTGGAACTGGATTGATCTGGAACTGGATTGATCTGGATCTGGATTGATCTGGAACTGGATTGATCTGGAATCACATTTTTGAAGCCACATGCTTGAAGTCACATTTTTGAAGCCACATCTGAGAATATATTCTTGTAAAATCTGCAACTTTGAAAATATAACTGATATTAAATGCTTTAACTAACAATTTGATGTAAGATTTCCAGAAACTTCTTAATTTATTAACAAAACAACGATTTAAAATGTAGATATTAATCGTTTCTTTGAGTTTAATTTAATAATTAAATGCAGTAGATTAGAATTCTTCTATGAATTCTATAGTGGATTAGAATTCTTCTAATCCACTTCAACAGATTTACTGCAACATATCTACTATGTCCACGCGATATTTATTGCGTATAATTAATACACGATGTTTATTGTATAATACACGATATTTATTTTTGCATGATATAGTTATATAATATTATATATTTTTATTATTGCATGATATAGTTATATAATATTATATATCGTGTCATATTTAGCATAAAATTGACATAAAATCGCCTGCATGAAAGTTTACAACGACCTACTCATTTCTCATGATAAGGCTCTATATAGTGTTCTCATCTCCATCGACCTCTCATCCGCCTTCGACATTGTCAACCACTCTATCCTTTTTTTCTCGCCTTCGTTATGATTACGGCTTTTCTTCCTCCTCCATAGCATGGTTTGCCTCATATCTATCCAACCGTTATTTTCAATAAGTGTAGATTATTCTATTTTAGGCTTCAATTATGAATCAAACTCATTGCCTAATTGGAAATTGAAATATTCAAATTATCAAAAATGAATTGGACACCACGTGCGCTATGATTTTTTAGGGTTATCAATGTAGATATTCTTTGTGTTACCTTTTAATCTTGAGTTGAAATTCGTAAAGCTCTAGTTTAAAATGATCCACTCGAAATTAGTATTTTCTACCGGTTATAATTCTAGTTCTAGCGTTTGATTAATCTTTCCATTGTTGATTTAAACTACTGTTTCATGTTTCGTACGAACCCTATTCATAAAGCCACGACCCCTATTTATGAAAGTCATCTCACATCCTTTCACTTGTTTGGCGTTTTAAAACAAATAAATATATGAATTTTGAGCTTTAACTTAAATGTCAACCTTTACGTTGACACATTAATATATGTGTTGCTATTATACGAACTTTGATCACGTGCAAGTAACATTCAACGCAATGTTAAGTCACTTTTAATTCAATTCTAAAATATCCTCAAAAATTAATGTACGTATCGATTGCTTTTATTTTTAAATCTATATTTTTAAATTACAAATTATAGATTATTACTATAATATGTATAATAACGATGCATTACATTATAATAATACCACATTAAGGCACTTTTATTATGCTAAATCAGAAAAAATACATTTAAAAGAATTTTTAATTCCGAAAATAGTATTTTGTTGCCAATATATTATTGTCACTTCCATTCGTTATGCCCTGTCCGCAGTGCCACGTACTCGAGGATATTGCTCTCAAAGTTTTTCTTCTAAATTAATTTGGGAACAATATGTGAATATTTCCTCAACAACGTTTAATATAAAAATATAAGAATTTTTTTACATTTCGTTTTAAATGTTTAACTTTTAGTGCAAACAGTAATTACAATATAATTTTATTTGAAAATAACAAAGGAAAACCAAAAACTGTTTATCAATGGCTAAATTAATCGAAAAATATACTTTATTAACCCAAGGGTTATCCAAACAACATATTATTTGTCTGAATTAAAATACGATCGCATTAGATGGTATGTTAATCTTCAAAATGTTTGCATAACCTTAAATGCGAATGATAATAAACCTTAACCCATACGCAGTTCTCTGCACGCAGTCCCACATACTCGAGGATGTTGATCTCAAAGTTTTTCTTCGAAATTTCTTTGGGATAATTAATTTGTGCATATTTCTTCCGTATTTCCACGGTATCAGATAATATAAAATAGAGATATGATACAATATAACTAATTTTATGTTGGATATTATTGACTGGAAATAATATTAAATGGATATTAATATATAGATTATATTATAATTTAAATTAAATCAATTTTAAATTATGATTTATAATAGTATTTACAATAGTATTCTAAAAGTTAAAAAAAATACAATTGTGGTTGGAATACAACGAAATCAAATTAAATTCTAAAGCAAATGAATTAAACAACACAATTAATTAACATTTTGAGATTTGTCAAAACAAAACACAAAAATAAAGCATAAAAATAATAAAATAATTAAAATTTTGATTCAATTAAGAATTATTTAAATATCTTAAATATGAAATATAACTTTAGTCGGGTTTATTTTGAGGCATTAGACAAATTGTTTTATTTATTAATAAATAAAATATTGATTGTTGAATTTTCTAAAATATAATCAATTCTGCAGGATTATTCTTATAACCTAGAAAATATTAAATATATTAGATTATAATATAATTAAAAAGATTATATTATAATTTAAATTGATTAAATTAATTTAATTAATTTAATTAATTTAATTAAAGTAGCTTAAATTTGATACTCTTGATAGAGCATAGCTCAAATAATGATTAATATATTAATTTATTATTAAATTAATAAATTTTTATTATTTATATTTTTAATTATCAAATGATAATTAAAATGTCACTTAAATTATAATTAAAAATGTGACTTTTAAATGATGGATATCATTGCTATAAAAATCATGTCATGATTATTTAAAAAAAGATTGGCACTGAACTACGTGTTACTTTTTGGATATTAATTATCTTACAAAATCCAATATAATATGTCCAATTCAAACTCTGCAAATTTAAGTTTTATTAAAATCTGTTATTGTGAAGTTTGGGTAACTTTCTTTCAAATGTAGAAATATCTCTTGTATTCTTTATTTTATTGTTTTGGCTTGTAATCATTTTCTATCAGAATGCAAAAATGTTCAATTTGTTTTTAAATGTCCTTTACTTTTCTTTAGACTAAAATGTCAAAATTGTTCAAACTAGTTGAATATTTGTCAAATTCTAGAGATGAGCGCAAAACGTTCTCGAAAATTAAATGTATTCGTTACTTATGTCTGCCATATTTTATAATTTATAGTCTTTCAGGTAAAAATTACAATATAATCAAAAGTGTACTTAAGAGTTAATGAATTTAACAACTTTGAATTTAACGAATTTAATTACAGTCGTAGTAAAAATAAATGCTTCTTAATCGAATTAATAAATAGATAATATTTAAGTTTATTAAGATAATAAAGTTGAGTTTAATAAAGTTAAACATTTCATTTTTGTTGATTATAATCAAATATTAATATGTTCAATATCTCAAATAAGCAGCTAGCTAAGAACAAATATATTTTAGCTCTGCGTGAAATAATCTGAAATTTGGAATTATTATGCTTTGTAACTTTACGAGAATCTAAAACAAAATCGCTAAACTTGGTAATTAATTAAATTTACTAAATTTAGTAACTTTAATTAATTAAATTTAGTAACTTAGTGTGTTATTAACAATGAATTATAGAGCAGATTTTAATTTTAAACACTTCAGTTTTGATGATTATTATCAAATATAAATAAATTTTCTTGAAATTGACATTATGAACACATTGACATTAGATAATGTCAATGTGTCAATGTCAATCTCGAAAATAGAGCATTTTCGAAAATTCAATATATTTCTTTCTTGCTTTGCTGTCTCTTATAAATTCGCTTGCAAATAGATTTTAAATATTATAAATATTTTCAATAGAATGTAACTCTTTAATAGCTTTGATGGGTTATACATACTATTATATTTTGTTTTTTTTAATTATTTTCATATTGTTTGCTTTCAAAAACAAAAATATCTAAAACTTTCATCGATAATTTATTATTACTTCATACATCCAAATGGAAGGATTTAACAATTTTAGAGAATTTTATTATAGAATTAATGAATTATTAATTAATTTTAATATTTTAATTTTATTAACAATTTAAATTAAAATATCCTTCTGTTTTATTATTCTATTATTAAATATTTAATTATTCAACATTCGATTCAAAAGTTTTGAAATAATGAAGATTTGCAATGATACGTTTCTTGTGTTTGTTCTTGTGTGTTTCTAATGAGCAATTTGTTTATAGATTCGAAGCGGTTGGAAATCGAGGGAAATATGTGAAAAGTCCCACGACATTTCAAAATTGATATTTGCTGGAAATGATCGACTTTTGATCAGCGGTAGCAAAGATGGAAAAGTTAATGTTTGGGATGTTTCTGAGTATGTTCACTTTAAATAATCTTATCTTTGTTGCCTTATCTGCCATTTACCCAAAAACATTAGTAATTTGTGAAGTGTGAGATTTTAGGAAAAACTTTGCAAGAATCTTTTAAACAGCTGCTTATATTTAGTAAAAATACAAACTTTAATTAAACAACTTTTATATATAATTTATATTTAATTTTAATAATTATTATTTATACTAAATATTTATTCATAATTAATTTGTTAATTAATTAATTATTAATTATAATTAATTATTTACCATTAATTCTGAATAATTAATTATAAACAATTTTTTATTATATTATAATTTATTTATATTGATATTATCAATTTGATTAACAAAAATTATTCTGATATTTTAAAAATGTGACTTTAATTTTATACAAAAATCCATTACAAATTAAGTGCCTTGTATGTTTTGCTTTAAATCAAATGAAGTGCCTCGTTTGATTTGCATTAAATCTTAGCGATAACTGCCTCTAACATTTGACTATAGAAGTTTAAAAGATTTACTGATTTGAACAAAAATAAAAGGTAGCGGGTTTAGTTTGTTGCTTCTAACTACAAATGATTATACCTTTTTTCATAAATAATATTTCACGTTATCTTTCGTTGATAATTGTTTCACTTACTGTTCGTTTTCATTTATTTTATGAAAATTTTATTTACGATTAGAGTTTTGCAATTATATTTGCAAGAAATATTTACATTTTAAACAAATTTAAATTAGATTTATTTTTTTATCATTTAGTAAATCATTGTATTTATCGAATTTTATACATTGATTTTTTTACATTTGTTTTAACGAAGAATACTAAATTCGTTTGAAGAGGTATTTCCATCATTGTCGTCAAGCCATCATAAATCAGCCATAACAGATCTCTATGCGTGTAATCCCAGTGCTTCATTTCTTGTGTGGTCTTGTTCTGAAGATCACTCATGTCAGGTAATACTCGATTTCACTGATTAAATTTCTAATTGAAATTGAATTTTTCAAAAATTGAAATTGCAATGTGCAATTTCACTAATTCAATTTCTTAAAGGCATTTATCAAATTATTAATTGGTCTAATTAATTATCAAATTATTAATTATTAATCATACTGAAATATTAAAATACTAAACAAATACTATTAATATTTGTTTATAATTATTTTAATATTTGTTTATATTTAAAAAATATTTTGTTATAATCTTATGATTAATAGTAAAATTAATTGAGATCAGATCATTAAATTGTCTCAATCACTAAACTTAGCTGAAGTAGTAATTAAAATATAGTATAAAGATAGTATTTTTTTAAGTGTCTTAATTCTTATAAGACAGAATATATATATATATATATATATATATATATATATATATATATATATATATATATATATATATATATATATATATATATTCCATGCATGTATTTTATGTAATTCATATTTTATGTTTCATAAGTGTAATTTCTATTTTTAGAGTATAAAAATTTAAATTTTAAGCAAATATTTTAGTGAAGAATTAGTCATTGTAGCTAAATCAAATAATGGGAAAATTTTATTTTGTATTTCGCAAACCTCTGTTAGTATCTTCAGAAAATTACTTCAGAATGGCCATTTTAGACTTCGATCTGTTGATTTCAATTTTCTTTAAGCTTCTCGATAACTGCAGACCAGTGGCTCTATAACACTGTCGAATATCAGAAATGTCAGAAATATCAGAAATGTCAAGCCTCAGAGAATCTGCCATTGTCGATATAAGATCATGACAAAAAAGCAAATCATCCGAGAGATGAAATCCATGGTGGCATCTAACAAAAACCATCATCAGAGTAGAATTTCCTTTGTCAGTAGTCTAATCCAACTGTATCGCAAAGGTGTTAATTAGTTTATTCTATGAATCAATTCATCCTTCCCATATTCTCAATTCTTATCTTTATGGTATTATTAGAACAAGGAATTAATTTTAAGGATTTTGTTTTTTTGTTCCATTGAACAAATAAAGCCATATTTTTAATATATTTTAAATACTTTCTTCTTTCTCTTGTAGTTCCATTCTTACCCAGATGTTATTTTCTCCAATTTACTCTTTACACTTATGATCGAATCTTCTAAATTATTCCTCTTCTCATCTTAATCTTTTTTATTATAATTTATTTTTATTATCCATTTATCCATTTCGTGGGTAAGTCTATTATTTTTATAATTATTACAGGAACAAAAAAGCAGAAATTATCCTTTTTTTGATATAGAAATTCTATATTTCGATAGCTCCTGCTATCATAATCAGGATTGCAATAAAATGTTTCACATTTTATTTAAAAATGTGAAATTTTATTATTACATTTTATTATTTCACATTTTATTTCTATTTTTTTGTGAAACATTTTATTGTAATCATGATAATGATAGCAGGAGCTATCGAAATATAGAATGTTTATCAAATAAAGGATAATTTCTGCTTCTTTGTTCCTGTAATAACTATATATTTGAAATGGAAGAAGATTATGGGTTTAGTGGTTATTATCTAGTATTTTTGAAAATACAAAATAATTTAGAAAAAATAAAGTGAGTGATGATAAAAAACACTATCTATAAATGTCATATTTAAAAGTACGATTTAAAAATATGATGTTTTTGCATTTTAAATAAATGTCTTTTCAAAAAGTTATTATTGATAAATACATTTAAATAATATTAAAAATAAAACAAAAATATTTCTGAATTGATGTCATGACCCTATTTGTGGATTTTGATTTATTTTCTCTGCAGGCTCTTAAAAATATAATGGTTATTTTAAACTTCGATCTATTGATTTCGATTTTATTTAAGCTTCTCGATAACTGCAGAACATTGGCTCCATAGCACTGTCTAATGATTTTAAATAGTTGATAATGATCTATTATTGGCAAACAATTATTTGAGCTAGATCAAAAAAAGGAAAATTTTATGAAATTTTTATGAATCACTATATTACAGTGATTTTTATAGTGATTTTATTTTACCTCTTTATTCACTATATTCGTTACTTTAAATTTATAAATAATTCTAAAGGATATTTTATATTTTTTGTCCATTTATTATAATTTAGCTATACAATGTTTTTGACGGTGAAATCAAGGTGAAATTAGCTCTAGAAGCATCTCCACAATGTCTAGTGTGTTCCGCTGCTATACTGACTGTTTATGTAGGTCTTAATAATGGAGACATTAGCGTGTTTACAAGAGAAAATAAGGTTAGTTAAATTATTTTTTGTTATAGAAATTATAACGAAGTATATTAAGTTTTGCAAGTAAAATTGACTTTGTTTAATATTTATGTAAAATTGCTATTTTTAAAACTTTTGAATTATTACGCTAAGTTATAATGTAATTGTGTTTAATCTATTGATTTGTATTTATCATTGTTTGATAATACAAATAATGTGTTGCTGTATTCGATTTGTTAATACAATTTGTTATTTAACTGTAATCTTACTCCGCAAATCACAGGCAATTGCAAAAATAATGAAAAGTTATAATTTTTGTTAACTGACTCTTTCAAATGATAATAATTTACTGAATTTAAATAATAAGTTTTTTTCTTAATCGAATAATTGCCTAAATAATCAAATATCTGCAAACATTTTTGTTTAAATTAATTAAAATAAACTATAATATATAGTTTACTTATGATAACGATTTTATGGTAGCTTTTAAAATTATTTTAAGTAGTTTTCTTATTATAAAGCGTGTCAAGGATCGACTTGCTGCTCTATAAGATAATTTGAAGAGTATATTTGTTTTTTTTAAGATAAAAATTATATTAAAATACAAAAATATATTGTAATATTTTAATATTTAAAGTATTTATTAATAAATAAGTAATAAAGTAATAATATTACTAATATTAATCACAAAAGTATTTAATTTTAAAGTTTGTAATTTTTTTCTATGTAATTTTTCTGCCTTAATAATTTTAATGTTAATAGGTAATATAATACGTCACGATTTGAAATCGTGACGTAATTCAAAAGTCGAATAGTTATCAATATATGAAATATGGTAGTCATCTATCCAGTTATTTTGTTATTAACTTGATGATGCTCGAAATCAGTAAGCGAGTTTCGTGTGCAAACATCATTTTCATGTAGGTAGGATCAAGTTTATTTAACCAGCGCATAAAATATGAATATAAATGACAACCTAATTTGAAATATTAAAAATCTGATTCAGAATACTGACTGCATTGAAAAGCAACTAATGTTAGTGTAGGAAACAATAAATAAATTTTATAAAATTCACGTAAACGTTTGCATGATAAGCATTAAGATATTATGAATTAAACTTAAAAGCATTTAATTAATTAATTAAATAATATCTTAATTAATGCATTATGTCTTAATTAATTTTTATCGTCCAACTAAATAATAATAAATATAATAATTAATTATGCAATAATATTAATTCTTTAAGTCATTGCTTACAAATGACAAAATTTTTAAATTCGAAAATTACATCTTATAACAAAACGATTACTCTATTTTTCCTATTAATACTGCTTTCTGAATATTTATTAATTTGTAAATGAATAATAAATTGATATAAGCAAATTAACGACAAATACACTCGGCATTAATGAATTCCTAATAATTTCGTCTATTTAGACGCAGAAATAGGAAATGCGATAGTACGTTTTTTAAATTAACAATTTATTAATTGAATTAATAATTTATTAATTTTTATTAATAATGTAATTATTTATTAACAATTTATTTATTAATTAAGTTTGAATTAACAATTCAAACTTAACAATGTATTTAATTGAAACAAATTTTTAATAATTTTGGAATTTTTGAACAAGATCAATAATTATTTTTAATTATATTGAATATTTAAATCAGCTAACTGAGTCTACGTATTTAATATAATTATAAAATGAACAAAATACAATAATAATGCTAAATAAAAATTTAATAATTAAAAATTATAAGTAATAAATAATTCTTAAAATATTTTATCTAATTTATATCAAGTTATCTTTTTTTTTAATATATAAGCGATTATAAATACTACTTTTTAATAATTATTTATAATTATAAAGTAGTATTTTATTTATAATTATTTTTGTATCTGATTATAAAATATTGATTATTAATTATTAATAATTACTTTATTATTTAAATTACTAAATTAGTCATTGTTGAGGGTATCAGAAGAGATAACAATATCTTAATTGTGTTCCAACATTTATTATTAATCAATTTATAAAAACTGATTTTTTTTATCTCTTTTAAATCTAAATTGTTGGAAATCTGAAGATTGAAATATTTATTTTAAAAAAGTAAAAATAAAAAACGTAGACTTATAAAATCTACGATTTATAATAAAATAATAAAATAATAAAATAATAAAAATCTATAATAAAATCTTATCCTACAGTTTGTTAATCTCAAATTGCATGCTTTGTTTCTGATGATGCAATTTAGCGAAATATAAACATTAATAATAAATTGACTAATAAATAACAGACATTGTATCAGAATAAGGATTAGAGGTCATCAGGAGGAACCGCTATGTCATCAGGTCTCGGCCACTATTCCTCGGCCGAAATTGCTGCGGTGCCAAGCACGTGCTAATGATGTATTTCCTCTGATGAAATTTGATTATATGTTTCTTATATTAACACAAAGTATATTATTTATTATCCATCCATAAACATTTTCCGCTAATAATTTTAAATTTATTAAATTTAAAATTAATCATCGTTATTGATCATCGTTATTTATATCACAAGATAAAAAGATAATAAGTGTTTTGATTGATATGCTCCAAAATCCTATATCAACGGCTATTTTTAACATTTATTATTTTGATACGATATTATTTTTTAAATGCTATTATGTTTTACATTTATTGTTTATCATTTGTAATAATAAATATACATTTATTATATTATTATATTATTATATTATTATATCAGGCCGCCATTAAAAATATGTATTTTGTGAGTAAAAAACATTTTAATAATTGCATTCGTAAAGTTGTTAAAAAATTCTTTTATTTTATTCGATAATCAAAACTTGCTTTTAGAGATGTTTTGATGATGATACCGCATCCAAATCCTGTTTCCTAACTGGACACAAGTAAACTCTTATTTCTTGATAAAGTTTTATATGTTATTTTAATTCTTAAATATAAGCGGTTTAATAAACCAAGTAATAAATTACTTGCTTATAAATTTATTTTCGAAAATTAATTTATAATAAAAAATTTAAAAGCTCTCTAAGTAATAAAATGTATATACATAAAGACACTTGACAAGTTATTGCAGACATTTGGTGATGTGAGATATATAAAACTTGTCGTTTACTGCAAATGGTCGCAATAAATGGGGTAAATAAAAGTATAATGATATGGTATTATTTAATATGATATTATTTTATGATAATAATATATACTATGTAGTTCCTCAGTTCGCGATTGATATTTTAACATTACATGATTGTAAGGCTGTCATTAAGGTTATAAATTCATCACAAGCAATGTTTTATTTTGACCCTTACTGCCAAAGTTTAAAAAGTACCGTTTTATTTTATCATCGAGTTTAATAAAATCGTCGGTTTTATCTATCATAAAACTAATTAATTGTACATTAGAACAATTAATCTAAAATTAAACGATTTAAATTTTAATTGGCAATCAGCTTACATTTTGATCATTTTGCTGATTTTTATTAAACTGTGTTTTGTAACTTAAATAATGATAAAATCTAGTGGTCTTTTAAATGAATAATGTGTAATTATGAACGCTAATCAGGAATTACATATGATTTAACATATTTCTTTGTATATTTTTAATATTAAGTTTAAATTATATATTATAATATATGAAATTTTTATACCGCTTCAAATCCAGTTGCTTTGAACAAATTATAGTTTAATATTAAAACATTCTTGCAATAGGTCTGTAAATTTTCGTGTTCAAACATTCGTTTATAATCTGACCTTTTTCTTTTTCTTAAATAGTATATTTTTTTTACAACAAGCGTTTTGTACAAAAACCGTCAATTGAAGTAAAATAAATGATTGAATATTTAAAGTAAATCAATGAAAATAATTTGGTAAAATATTTAATATCTCATAAAGAATATTGACTCTCGGTATAGAACTTTAATAAGAATAAGATATTGAAATTAGTGAGATGTTTTTGAAAAGAGTAATTCTTCAATTTCAAAATAGGAATAAATTCAATTAATTATTAAATCAATTTCTTTTAATTTCAAAAGATAAAATTTTAAAAGAAATAATTTTAATTCATTATTAAATCTAATTGATTATTACATTTAATTTCTTTTAATTTCAAAAGATAAAATTTTAAAAGAAATAAATTTAATTCATTATTAAATCTAATTGATTATTAAATTTAATTTCTTTTAATTTCAAAAAATAAAATTTTAAAAGGGAATAATTTCAATATTTTTTTTCAAAAGTTATTGAAATTGTTAAAATTTTATCGTTGGTGAAATTTGGAAAAGAAATTTCATGCTGAACTGAGTAAAGTTTTAATATCGTTTAATGTGCCAATATCAATTTAATTTAAAAGGGAAAATATTGAGCAAATGTTGAAAATATTTTACAACTATGTGCAGGTATTTTTATTGAAATTTTGATGACTATTTTATTCTGCACACTACTTTAATCCTATTTATACGCCAACATCAGTACGCTACATTTCAGTATTGCTGTACCTTATCGGCTACTGATCCAATACCGACGTTTCACCTTTCCGTTCTTTTTAATGTTGGATGACGATCACTCGACTCATCTGCTTTGTTTTCAATTAGATTTGATGAAATTATTTTTTTTAAATAAAGCAGATGAGTCACTCGACTCATCTGCTTTATTGACAATTAGATTTGATGAAATTCTTTTTTTAATTAGATTGTATGGTTTATTTAATATTTTGCAAATTATATTGAAATCATTTATCATTTCAAATTAAATCAGCGTTGGTAGGAAATGTAATTTTCCTTTTCCAGCGAAAAAAGTTCTTCAAAATTATACAAATAGAGGGGTCATCACATGGTATGCATAGTATACTATTTTTATTATAAATAGTATATCATTTGTTATTTAGTTGATATACTTGATAATATATACATATGATTGTATATCATTTGATTATAAGCATGGACTTTGTCAAATAAAATAAATTTTCTTTTTAGGTCAACTGTAACGTGTCTAAGTATTTCTCAATTTGGAAGTATGCTTGCATCCGGAGGTATTGACAAGCGTGTTTGCCTCTGGGACACATTCAGTCGAACCTGCTTAAAAGTGATTAATCAGTCAGGTGATGTTTAGAAAATTATTTGCTTTAAATAAAACATATGTGTAGGTCCTGTTCTGAATATAATGTTCGTTTCCTATGTCAGCAATGGTGAGTTCAGTGTTCCTCCAATATTTATGGTAAGTAACCTGATTTTATACTTTTATTGCAAGCATTTTAAAAATGATCGATTATTCGATCATTTTATTCGATCATTAAACAAATGATCGAATAAGCAAGCAATTTATTACAAAGTATGTATGAATTTTCAAAGTATACATGTTTGAATACAAGCTTATATAGTATATCTTGTATTAAAATACAAAAAATACCATAACGTTGTATTACTTTAATGTCATATTATAATTTAATATTATATTGTTTATATTATTTTGTAGTTATATTATTTTTGTTTAACCTTTCTATTTTCAATAGAAAAGTGAAAACCAGTTCAATTGTGGTTTGACTAGTAATTGACGGCTAAGCTATCAATTTGTAAAAGTCGTTTAGCTTGCGGCTAAATTTGTTTAAATTTAAAATTTTTTATTTTGTACATAAAAAATGTGTTTATATTTTGTACATTTTTGAATCGTACATGCAATGTATCTATTTATATTTGTTATATTAAATATAAAAATGATTTTACCGTCGTTCAGCAAATTGGCTCATAAAATAAAAGTCAATTTAAAATAATACTATAAATTTATTATTAATATTATAATGTATTTAGTGAAATAAAACACCATATTATTTCGTGATTTTAAAGAAAAATGACAAATAACATATTTGCAAATCTTGACAATGTACCTTTCAAAATTACTTTTGAAATTATTTTTTAACGGCTTAAAAAATTAATTTATTTCAATATTTTCCCTTTTCAATTAAATTGATATTAGTACTTTCAACGATATTAAATATTTAATCACTTCAACATGAAATTCTTTGCAAATTTCACTGACAATTAACTCATTTTCATATCACAGTACAATTAATTTACGTAAATGTTTAATAATATTATTGAATAATATATTATTGTATATTAATATATTAATATATTATAATATTATTAAAAATAATATTATCTTTATCATTTTATCGTGCAATCTGTTTTAAGATAAGAACTTTACGTACATAACAGGTTTTTTTTACTAAATCTAATTAATTCAATTAATAAAATTAATTAATCTAATTTTTTAAATTTTATGCCCTATTTGTTCTGCATATGTTTTTATTTTACTAAAAATATTATTTTTTAATCTAATTTTTTAAAATTTTATTTTATTTTAATTTACACAGAATGACTGCAAGACAATAGGTTGCTATTTGGTAGAACTTCCAATATTACCGAAAGCTCAGCATTATAAAAAGATTCGTCTGTGGGATATGGTTGATACGGAAACTGTAAGTTTAATAACTTTTACAAAAGTTGATATTTTTTATTACGAAATAATTAAATAAAATAATTAATTATTATTAATAAAATTATTAATTAGTTATTTTAATTACGAAATAATCTTATAAAATAAGATATTTAACTGACGGCTATATTGGATTCCGAAGGTTTGAGCAATAAGCTTAAACGTTATTTACTAATAAACATTTTAAAATAAACATATAACATATCAAAATTTACCATTAATATTATATTTAAGTTATATATCGATGTTATATTATATTTCGTTAATTGATTGGAACAACACCAAAAGGAAGATTATTTAATTTTACTTTTCAAACTATATGTATATCACTATGTGCTGCGTAGTGTCACTATGTTTTCCTCATGAAGAGGCATTTTATTATATATAATAGACGATCAATCAGCTGCATTTCACCTTCGCGTCTTTCTTCTGTGTTTCTAAATGTTGATGCTACCATAACACCAAGCAAAAGTTCTACAAAAAACCCATTTCAAAAAATGATTTGTTACTTCATGCAGGGTCTTGTCATCCTTCATCAGTAAAAAGGCCAATGATTTATTCGGAAGCTTTGCGACGGAGAAGGGCATGCATGGATGTGAGTGATATGGAAAATGCACTTGCAGATTTTAGAAATATTTTACTGAATAGAGGTTATACCTATAGACAGACGTACCAACACATACATAAGGTACGAATGATGGATCACACAACGTCGATAGAACATAGTGGTAGTAAGTTTATGCAAGATAAGCGTCTGTTGGTTCTAACATATCAGCCAGGACTTGCAAATCTAAGAAAAGACATGAACCAAATAATAAAAGAATCCGGTTCAAATACAGATATAAAAACTGTATTTAAGGTACCCCTAAAACTAGGTAACTACTGTACTCGTGTAAGTCTAAAAATGCTAATGACATATCAATAAATGGGTGCATGTCGTGTAAACGTCCTAGGTGTAAGACATGTGAATCCATATGTGACACCAATACCTATATTAGCACAACCACCAATCGCAAGTATCTTATTAAAGGAAATTTCAACTGTGCCACTAAAGATACCATATACATCGCACATTGTGTGGTTGTAATCATCAATACGTAGGTGAATCATGCCGATCTCTTAGTGAAAGGCTAAATAACAGACGAGCAGATATTAAGGCAAGTAGAAAAGAGAATTATGCATTGGCACGGCATATCGTAGAAAATGATGACGAGCACATATTGAGATATACAGTTGTAGCATCAACATTTAGAAGCACAGAAGAAAGACGCGAAGGAGAAATGCAGATGATTGGTCGTGTAAGTAGTGATGATCCATTTGGATTAAATGATAAACATATTTTTAATTTAGACTTAAAGTGACTTTGGATTTATGATGTTTTCCAATTTTGAGCAATTGTTTTAGATTGAAAAAGGCTTCGGCCGAAAACGTTAATAAAACGTTTTTCTGTTTTCCTGGTTTTTTTAAAACTAATATCAATCTGCATCCAATATGGATCCCATGCGACGGTATTCAAACGAAGCATATATATACAAAATGGTGTTGCTTGTATATATGAATAACTGTGATTGTATAATATTACTCAGTCAAGCTACCGTTAAATAAAACGTTGATTAATATTACATTAATCATTGCTATGTGTATGTACTAAAGAATGGTGGTGCAAAGGATAGTTAACTGACTCATATACCCGGGGGTATCTCTTTTAGGAGTTTGTTAAAAAACAAGATAAAATTTTCACAATTTGTCACAAACACGTAAAATATTGAAGTAACGTATTGAATGATAGTTCGAAATTGTATTGTAAACATTAAAGTTTTAATAATAAAATATTTACTACACCAGCGATTTATAAAAAACATTTTGTGCATTTTTCTCTGGAAGAATTTCAAACGACTTTTGGTTATTACAGTTAAATCATCGTACTTTGTTGTGTTCAATCATCGGTAAATAAAATTCAAATAACTAAATAAAAAATAATAATTAAACCTTTTGATCTTCTTTATTTTTAAATTATAAAAACAAATTAATTATGCAATTATAAACTTAATTATTATTAATTCAAATTTTACAGAATTCAAGTTTGTATTGTAAACATTAAAGTTTTAATAATGAAATATTTACTACACCAGCGATTTATACAAAAACATGTTATGCATTTTTCTCTGGAAGAATTTCAAACTACTTTTGGTTTGAAAGTAGTTTTTTTTATATTCTTATCTAATTTTCAGCCTTCTTGCAAAATTAAATTTCCGTTATTAATTTTATTAAATATTAAATAAATTATTGATTTTTAATCAATCATTTTACAGGATAGTGACTATAACGAATCGGCTCGTCTTCGTGACGAAATACATCGATTGAAGAAGGTTAACGTTGAACTAATGAAGAATAAGCTTTGCAATGTTAGATGTGAGAAGGCATGATCATTTTTGACCATTTATGCATCTTTAAAGTACATAATTGTTTATAATCATGAAATACACTAATCTCTAATAATGTTCATTCTATAAACATTTTTCGGTAATTGTTGATGAACATTTTCTAAATTAGAAGATCAAAATTTGTTGTTTTCTAAGAAAATCGTTTACAAAAAATATTTGTTGTTCATTATTTATCAAATAAAATCAATATATAAATATACAAATATTGAGTACACGTTGGTGTTGGCTCATAACGCTAAAGTCTCGAGTTTCATATATCACGCTGATATGTTCGTATTTGACCAGATGTTCTAGAAGTATTCGTTTTTAAAAGATATTCTCTTCAATATATGGTTGAGCATTACTCAGTGATCTTCTATATCAGATGCATAATATTAGAATGTAATAATAATATCAGAATGCTAATTATAATTTGAATATGCGCCTATACCAGAGTATAGAAATATGACTTTTATATGAATCGATATAATAATTCCAATGTGAATGATCCATTATTATTTCGTAGCAAAATTCAATGTAAATGTGTAATTTATAATCTCACAATATATAAATCTCAATATAAATCTCTCAATAACAAGTTAATTATCAAAATTCTAAATATATCATAAGAAATTAATATTTAATATAGCATCAAAATCAATTAGTAATGAATAAAGTTTTATTCAGAGATAAAATTTATTAGTTATTATAATACTAATAATATATTATATTTAATACAAATTAAATATAATATCATATAATTGTTAATATTATGATCTTTGGAATCAAGTTCCTTACAATGATGCCCTTCAATTTCAGTATTAATGTATTGATTAGATGTAAATTGTATAATTATTTGTACATTAACACTTTTAAATAGATCTTCCGATATAATATTATTAATAAATTACATTCAAAAGATACTTTAAATCCCATTCATAATATATATAATTTATACTTTATAAATTATAAAATATAATTTATAATTATAATCAATCTTTATTTAATTCATTATTAATTTTATTAAAAAATTAAAAGGTTGCATTTAAAACGTACAGCAAATACTGTACTTTAATATACAGAAATTAGAAAAATATCAGTGAAGTGGTGTTTTAATTGAATGTAATAACGATACACAGACGGATGAATCCTAAAAATGTCCGACACAAATTTAGCTGATTTTTATCAAATTTACACGAAACTTATATTGTCCATCGTGCCTTTTATTGGGATATGGAAGTAGCTTTAGCTACTTGATCGAATGTAATAAATTCGAATTAACATGGATTTGCAAATAGTGGCAAATTTATTTGTAAATAGAGCAGATAACAACGTGTTTTGGATAACAACGTGTTTGGGATAACAACGTGTTTGGGATAGTAACATGTTTTGAATAACAACATGTAGACAATTCAATGGTTCCGTTATTCCATTATAAGAATATGAAAACAGAAAAACGAATTTTATTGTAACTAAAGTCCAGGTCGTCCTGTAGTGACTGATAATCTGTAGGAGTACGACCAACAATCCATATTTCTAAATCATAATCATATGATAAAACAGGGTTCTTTAAATCCAGGAGCAGGTCATTAAGAAATACGATAAAAAATGGTCCTATGATAGATCCTTGAGGTACACCGAATAGCGCCCTAGAGCTCTTTAAAAGAACACTATTAACTCTTACTTGGAATGACCGCAAAGATAAGAAATTATTAATCCAATGAATTATGGATTAAGGATTATAAAGTTTTATAGTATATATTAAGATTAAAGTAAAATATAAACAATATATTTACATTTATAATACAAAATATATACACAGATCATTAAGGATTCGTCATCTTAGTTACAGATCAAAGCTCACTTTCTATAAAACCCTGGCATTCCATAAAATGTTTTGAGATTTGCTCTCTCCACCTGTACGGATGTCTAGAACAGTGTTTGTCCAGCAAATGTTTAATCTAAGCCGATATTTGGCAAATCGGATAAAAATATAAAACGTTTTTGAGAACATTTTGAATTTTTTCAAACTCCCCTTCCATTAAAACATTTGAACAAAATAACATAATCGCTATTTGATTTAGTTATTTTAACTAGAGTTCATCTTTCATTGTGTAACGCTGCTTGGAAGGTGCAAGCAGCTTTAGCATTGAAGCAGGAGCATCGTCTTCTTTCTTGGTATTGCTGTTATCGTCTTGCGGTACTACCTTTTGCGGTTGTGGAATATTTCCGGATGGATTAAGCATCAACTCGTCTAAGTTAAAATATACTGATTTGAAAAATATCATTTGTATAGGCTTTTCAGTAGCGTGTAATTCGCGATGAAGTATGCCATCGAAAAAGCGATCGAAAAATATTTTCATTGCTGTGTGGTTCCTGTTAAACAAATTATCAAACCGACAGATACAGACGATGAAATTTTTTAAAATTACAAAACAAAATAAAGTGTAGATTATCGGTAAGGCCTCTCTCTACTAAAAAAAAGTTTTTTTTCCAGACAATAACAAATATTTTAAATTTTTTGAATGACAATTCATTGTCTTTTGATCATAAACTGAAACAGCTTCAAATAAACTGGATTTTTTCATTAAGATATGCATTTAGCATCTTGGCCCTTTATATTGGATCCTCGTCCATTTAGAGTATCATTATTAACTCAATGATAACTGATGAATTGTGTGTTGGTAGAACATTAAGTTCTATCACAAGCAAATGTTCATTATCCGTAAATTTAGCCCTTCTCGTCCAGCCTAGGGTGTGGTTGACATTCTTTATTCGTAAACAATGAATTTTCTTAATCGTTGTGATATCTCAAATAAAATGCCACATTTGTAACTGGCGAATAAAAGGATTATCAATGATATTATTAATGATTATATATAATCGAGCATCAATATCATTTCAACATTTCATAGTACTGAAATAATTTCAATAATCTTTATAAATTTTCTTTTATATTATTTATATTTTACGTTTTGGTTTCTAATGATGTCGGCAGCAGCTAGCGAAATATAAAATTCCGCTCCTACCAATATATTCTGCTCCAACGTTTGTAAGATTATTGCATTCAATAAGAAGATTAATATATTAGATTTAATATTAAATATAAATTATAATATAGATAAGATATTAAGCAAAGAAATATTATCCATAAAACTTGAATTCAGATATCTTAATGCTAAATTTAGACACGACAAACAAATAAGAATATGTAATTGAGGATTTATCTATTTAATTTTATCTTGTTTTGTTTTTATGTAATTCGAAATTATTCAAACAATTAATTCAAACACTTGAATATTCAAAATATATAAAAATGTCGTAAAAATATTACCTAGACTAGCTATAAATATTTAAGGTTTCAAGATTTCCTCAATTTTTGATATTTAAATATAACGAACAAATTACTTATTTCAAACACTTGAATCTGTCAGGATATAAATTCGAGCACGAAGGAATGAAGGTATATTTGACAAAACAGGCGTTTTATCAGCAACAATGAATACGGATAGATAGTAACAATTTTCCAATTAACCGAACTATTTCTGGAATAAACAATTGAATCAGGTTATATTTTATCCAAGTGGTATATAAATAAAAATATTTAATGTTTATTCCTCATGAAATCTATTAAATAACAATTATACCTGATTTCTCCTGGGTACACGTACATATGACGAAGGCTATCTAAAACGACAATAGGCAAGTCATCCATTGTTTTACCCAAATGTCGCAAAGGATGTGCAAACTCTTCTCCACTTGCGTAAAGATACGTAAAGCGATCTTTAAAAGAAATAATCAAATCAGTGTATAATATTTATAAATAAAATATATAAATTAAATAAATTCAATTCATTTTAATTAAAAAAATATATTTCAACATTTTGCAAGTGACTAATGGCTATAAATGAAATCAGCAAGTTCATCAGTTAAACGAACCTTGATAAGGCTTTAGCTCTGGTACGTCGATAACTTTCTCAAAATCCTCTCTGGCATTAGTGTTCTTAATTTTCGGATTTTCAAACAATACTAACAATGGTCGTTGGAGATCCGTAAAACCCTCTGCATTTTCTAGGGTAAGTTTTTTCACGAGAGGTATACAGTACGGTTTGATATTAGCAGCCAAATTTTCAAATCCTCCATCAAAATGTGTTAGACTCATCCTCTGTTTGTTCAAAAACAAGCTAAAAATATTTAAGCAAACCTCGAGGTACCTTTTTATCTCCATAGAAAATGGCTTCTGGCAGTGTTGATTCACTATGTTAAAACACTATGTTTTTAAAGAGAAAGAAATTGCAGAAATACGTACCCAAAAGACAGTTCATTGGTTAGAAAGAAATCACAATCATCTCGTAAAATAAAGGCTGCTTTCTCAAATTCAGTATACGACTTAGAATCCTTGTTTTGTAGCTTTCCGATAATAAAATGATTTTGTTTCTATTAAATACTGTAGTGCTTAGTCAAACGAACGAGTTGGTTTACCGTCAAATCGAAAACGTTATCGTTCAGTTTGAGTTCAGTTATTGAATATCGTAATTGAGTCTTTGTGTAGTTGACAAATGCCTCGACGCTTCTATATGTATAGAAGTAACGCAACTTAATAAAAAAAAACAAAAAAAACCTTTCTCCTCTATATTCTTCGAAAGCCATTTGACCGTACCGATAGATTTTAAAAGTAGGAAATTTTGAAATAGATAAATCTTTGCATTTTTGTTCTAAAATACTCAAGTGTTGAAGCCTGTAAAAATTATATTAAATTTTATAATTTACAGAAAATTTAAAGTGTTTATTCAGAAATTAAACAAATTAATTCACAAATGTGATCTTTTAAATATATCTTTACTAATACGGTTTCATATAAATAAAAAATAATAAAATATAAAAATAAATAATATTTGGAAATTTCTACTTTTCCATTAAAGAAATTTGATTTAAATAGTTGATAATGATCCATCTTATTGATAATAGTTAATACTATTATCAATAAGTATCAATATTATCAACAACTATGTATCATAGTTGTATCAGTATCATTTTTTGATAATGATCCATTATTGATAAATAATTATTGGAGCTGCATCAAAGAAAAGAGGAATTATTTTTAATATTTCGCTAACTTCTGTTAGCATCTTCAGAAAATTACTTTAGGAAAATACAATTTAAAATTGTAATTTTCAGTCGTTAGCGAAATATCAAAAAAAAATTTGCTTCTTTCTTTGATCCAGCTCCTATATTCTTTAAAGAAATTGTTTTTTTTATTAAAAAAATTGCTGATAAGGATACAAAATCTAAAAGTCAGTATAAGTTTTAAAAATTATAAATTTTTGTTTATAAATACAATTTTTTATGAAAAATTAAACTCCAAAATGTTAACGTATAAATGTATAAATGTATACATCACTTATATACATTTTAAAAGACATATACACATCTTAAAATTCAAACATGAACTTTAAAATATTTACCAAAAATGTCACCTAATAATAAGAATATCTACATATTCGTGTGATTATAAACAAACATCAATTCCTATATCTCAATCTACGGTAATATTGCGTATAGAATCGTATTAAATAAGATTTATCTTGATTGTTCACAAAATGTTCATGGCTCAAAAATATAGTTCAGAACGCTTTAAAATTAATAAGCAATGCTGATTCGTTAGACAATGAGTATAAGATAAGATATAAGATATATCTAAGATATATAAGATACTTAATATCGTTAAAAATTACGATTTGGTAATAGATTTATTTTAACGTGGCAAATGCGTGCCAGCGCGCGCTTACATGACCACAACAAAACAAGACTGTGAATCATGTGTCGAGAAGGTGTGAACGGAGGAGGTGTTTGAATGTAATAAAGGAGGGAGCGCGGCGGACGTCGAGAGGGAGTTGATTCCAAGCGAGTGAGGCGGCGACGAGGAAGGATCGGAGACCGTAGTTGTTGGAGTAATTGGGAAGGTGGAGTAAGAGAGTATGACGGGAACGCAGTGATAGCGAGGTGGGGAGAGTGTCGTCTAAGAAAGAAAGGTTGATGAACGATGGGGAGCCGACAGCGATAAGACGAAAAGTTACGAGAAGAAGGCGGAGTTGTTCATACACCTTGCCAAGTAAATATAGAACAAAGGTTTAGCCTTCCCTCATATAAACCATCTAGATATTTGCATATTACAAAATATAAAATGAAAACATATGTAATATATTTTAAAGTTTTATCAGATTGCTAGCAAAAATTTCTCTTGGGTTCAAAGAGTTCGTCAATTGAGGCTTCTATATTGATTTGACGTGAACATTAATTTTAATTTATACTGGAAAGTTTAAGTTCTTAAATTATTTTGAACGTGAAATTTAAAGAAACATTTTCATAACATGTTACTAGCTAAAGATATATTAATAGTGTTAATATTTCTTTATAGTGTTCCACCATATATAATGTAATATATGTTTATTCGTTTTAGAAAAACGATACTTATACATTTTCAAAATGCTTGAACTGCTATTTTATTCATTCCGTTCTATTTTATTCATCACACATATGATGTGAAATTTTAATGAATTCCTCAATATTCAAGAGCGAATATTCGATCATCTTCATTATTGATGAGCCATATCATATGTATCTGTTCATATTAAATTCGTATATTTAGCTGTAGACATTAAATAGTCTGATATTGCCGAAAAATAGATTATAATCTATTATAATCTTGGCGGGGCACTATACATCATCACTGTCCCCGATTGTTTTGCTGCCTACACCTCACTGTCTATCCGATACTGGCCTATCCGATCACTTTCTCGTCACCCTTGATCTTACTTCCAATAACACCATTCTCGATCTTGCTTGATCTACCTCTCTTCCGCTCTGCCTTAATCAAATCGTCTCTATCCTCTTCCACAATCACATCATTCTCTCCTCATCATCTTGCCTATCTTTTCGACCCTGAACTCAAATTCACCCTCGATCTTCCCTAGCCATTCATTCAAGCCTCAATCTCACCGTCGCTTGCACCGTGCCTCATGGTTTGACATCCAATGCCTATTCTCAAAGCGTCGACTCCGTCACGCTTTTCGAGTCTATCAGGGCTCTCTCAGACGTGATATTCGCTCGCTCATTCGTCTCTACGTGATTCCTATCTTGCTCTTCGCCGGTCTCATCTCCACTTATTACGTACCAAATGAAACTCCTTCTAGCAGCATAAAATCAACACTTCATTAAACTCCAAGTATCTCTGGCATACTTTCAACTCAATCCTTTCTCGCGTCTCTCCGTATTGCAACATCAATCCCCATGATTATTCGTCATTTCTTCAGACCAAAATATCTACGTTGCTCTCACATAACCCCGTTTCTATTCCATCTCACTGCTACCCGCCTCGCCTCATCCATCGGAACTCTTTCATATTCTCCCTGACTCACCTGCCGAAGTATCATCTGTTCTCATGTTCTGTCCCAACAAAACATCACATGCCGATCCCTGCCTACCCCCATATTAAAATCCATATGATCATTGATATCCCCTTTCCTCACAACATTGTTTAACTCGTCCATCCGCAGACATATCTTTCCTTCACACTGGAAATCCGCAATCGTTCGTCCCCACCTTAAGAAACAATCGCTCGACACCTCCATTCCTTCTAGCTATCGCCCCATTTTACTAACCCTACTCTTTCTAAGCTCTTAGAACGCCTCATCTTAATACAGATCAACGCTTATCTCTCCTCATGCAATCTGTACCCTCCTTTCCAATCCGCTTTCCGCTCTAATCACTCCACAGAAATCGCATGCATGAAAGTTTACAACGACCTACTCATTTCTCGTGACAAGGTTCTATATAGTGTTCTCATCTCCATCGACCTCTATCCGCCTTCGACATCGTCAAAAACTCCATCCTCCTTTCTCGCCTTCGTTATGATTACGGCTTTTCTTCCTCCTCCGTAGCATGGTTTGCCTCATATCTATCCGATCGTTCTTTTCGTGTCTGTTCAAATTCATCATCCTCTCCTCCCATCCCTATTTTCTGCGGGGTCCCACGAGGTCAAGTCCTAGGACCCCTGCTTATCTCTCTTCTACTCGACGATCTCTCTCCGTTTATCAAACCTTACTCCTTTAACGTCATGCAATACGCCGATGCCATACCCATCTATGCTCATGCACTCGCCCATGACATACACAATATCGGCAATTCTGCATCCAACTTCTTACTTCTATCTACAAACGTCATTCCCATCTACGTCTCGTTCTAAACTTAGACAAGTCTAAAATAATGTGGATCCTCCCCCGTCAACCTAACATATCTCCTCCCTCTGTAACTTTTGCCTCATCAATCATCCATACAGTCCACAATCTCACTTTCTTAGGCTTCCATTTCGATGATCACCTTCTCCTTAAACCCTATGTCCGTATTAAGGTCCGCTAGTCTAACTTAATTCTCCGTGACATCCGTCGTATCCACCCCCTTATCGACTTCCGTTCCTGCACGTATCTTCTTTAATCGCTTCTCTTCTTTAAAATCCATTACTACCTCAGCCTTTTCGCCAATTCTCCAAAATTCATCATCCTACCCCTACAACGCATCATCAATTCTGCAGTTCGAGTGCTCTTTCGTCTTCGTCGCTTCGACCACAAATCCACACATCTTAATCAACTCGCCTGGCCCATCATCCAACAAGGTGTAATTTACAAAGTTAATTTTATTTCTTACTTTCAAAATCCAAAATAATTACAATTGAAAGAAACAAAATGGATATTTTCAAAATATCATTACCCTTGATCATACAATAATTTGTTTCAAATATAAACTCAAAAATGTTATATTAGATTAATTATTAGAATGAATTATCATTATCACAGAGTAAATATAAGCAGAGTAAATAAAAGTTGCACATTAAAAAATAATCAAACTAACTGTTGTTTTCGTAGTTGACACGCCCAACAAATACTTGATTTCGTTCCTATATATGGTAAACGATCCTTTAGGAGATGCTAATCTACAATTATCACATGTTTATTAAAAATGTTACCTCGGGATTAAGTTCACTATTAAGTTGGTTTGCAAATTGGTTGAATATCGGAGTAACGAGCGAAGTAAAACGGCACCTTTTCAAAATTTATCAGAGGTACTGAAAAAATGGGAAACTCACCAGTCGGCATAGAAGTAAAGAAGTACAAGGCGATATCGATCTAAAATTAAAAGTAGCAATAAGATAAATAACGAATAATTAAATAAATAATGAATTAATGATTTCTAGTATTAAAAAAATCATGTAAACGTACAATTATTTTATTAAAATCCAATATTACTTCGTTAAAATATAAATTTATTATAAAATTTAATTAATCAAGTATGATATAAATATAAATTATGCTTTTATATTTTAATAAAAATTTATAAAATGTAATATTATAAATATATTTATAATATATAAATATCATATAATTATATATAACAATCATATCAAATGATGAGTCTAATGTATTGATAATGTAGTGTATCTTATTATAATGAAAAGCAAATTGCTTATTATCCATAAAAGATTTCGCTTAAGAGTTTAAATTTATTTTTTATTTTGTCGATTTATATATAATAAATTTAATATTACAATAATATTTTGTTGATGTTACTAATCGACTTTATCATTTTTTATGAATTGACTAATATAAGATGTATTCGATCGAATAAAAAATAGAGGTCAGTAGGAGTAACTGATATGTTATAAGGTTTCATCCCCAATTCATCGACCTAGCACGAGACCAAATACATGCTATTGACGTATTCTCCTGATGAAATTTGATTATCTAGTGTACCTTATTCTTATACAAAGCATATTGTTTATTATTCATAAAATTGTTCGCTTAATACTTTAAATTTATTTTTAATATTATTTTGTTCATTTGTAAATTTAATATTTTTATAATATTTTGTTGATTTTTCCTTCTCCATTATAATAAACAGAAGAAAAAATCATCAAACTTGCTCGAAAATTAGCAGAAAAATAATGATGTTGTATCCAAAATGCATAGTTTCATGAAAATTACCGGGAAAATAAAATCTACAGGTAAATAATAACTTGTCAATAGAACAAATCAGATTAGGCATAATTCAGAAAATTCACGGCATTCTTAGTGAATTATCCTTATGAATGAAAAGAACAGAAATACAATCAGATCAGATAACTGAGTATACGTATTTTATACTTTATATAAATAAGAATAAAGATAAATAATAAATAATAGATTTTATACAATTGATATTTATATCAAGTTAAAATTTAAAATAGAAATTTAAAAATGTCAATTTATATTTATATCAAGTTAAAATAAAAAATTATAATTTAAAACAAAAATTAATTTTTATGAATTGACTAATAAATAACAGACGATGTATCAGAATAAAGAATAGCGGTCATCAAGAGGAACTGCTACGTTACCTGATTTCGGCTTCTATTCCTCGACCCCATATAGCAGCATAACTAAATACATGCTATTACATGCTATTACATACATGTATTTCCTCTTATGAAATTTGATTATCAGGTGTATCTTATTTTAATACAAGGCATATTTTTAAATAGGACTGAAAAAACCGAAACTAAAACGTAGGTATTAGATCAATAGCTAATGAGGTTCATCAATACTAAAATATAGCGTACTGATGCATGATTAAAAATATAGGATTAAAAAAGTCATTAACAATTTGAAATGTAGCAATGGCTCTACATGTAAATCGATTTAAAATTAGCAAGCAAACTGTAGATGACTTGTTTAAAAGTAAAGTTAAATAAAAATCTGGGTACAAAAAGGCTTACCTAGAATATTATTGTATTCATTGAAATTTATATCGGGAGATTCTGTAGTTACAGCCATGCTGTTGCTGTCATCTGCTACGATCTTTTCGGTTATTAGACAAAACAAAGGCTAAAAACGTTTAGATAAATCCGATAATTAAAAGCCATAGTCAGTTGTTAGCTTACCAGCAAAATTGGGTGATTTAAGAAAGCGAACAATCTCATAATCTATAAACATTAGATCAAAAATTCAAAGTATGATATTTAAAAAATATGTTTATAAATAATTAAAGTTGATAAAAATCACAAATCATATGCAATTTCAGTTTAAATTCAATATAATAGAAGTACGCGATTAAACACCAATACGTTAAAGAATATTTAAAAGACAAAAAATATACTGCGATCCGCATAAAAATACAAGTAGCAACATGATAACATTGAAATCAATATATTTTCGTATTTAATTAGATAATATTTAAGCTAAAATATCTATGAATGGAAGAAAATCCGTTTTTAAAAGTTTTATTGCTTAATTTAACAATATTTTTAATATTTCATCATTACAAAGATATATCCATCAAGAAAACCTAGCTTTCTTGATTTTAAAATTATCTAAGTGATAAATCCTTGAGATTATATTTTCCAAAAATAACAAAGTTTTACAGTATTTAATATTAGCCTATAATTGCTTTCGATATTTAATTACATTTTGAAACCTTCAATGACGTTTTGTAGCTTAAGCTGTGTGCATTTTAAAAGCAACACTCTCAATGTATAAATGGGCACTGATTAAGAAAATACAAACTTTTAAGTTGTTGATAAAAACAATATATAGAGTTGGATTTACAAAGCCGAGTACTACAATATATTATTAAATTACTAAGGAGAGCGTTCTCTGAATAAGCAAATAATATTTTATGCCTACTCAACATGCATACTACCCAAATTATATATAATGCTTCATAAATTATCCTCGTGTGAATTCTTTAATCCTAGATGCAGCACTGTACACTACAATCAGCGTAGGTGGACCTCATCAGCAGTGAGCCTACGCCTACCTATCGTGTTTCGGTCCTTTAATTATCTGCTGAAATTTTCCTTTGCTGCCTTTCTGTAAAAACAAACGATACAGCTGCTGCAATTTAATGCTGATACAGTTGCTGATATACATAATCATCGTCACGATATTTTCATAAACCAATTTATATTAGGAACGACTAATTCACGAAAATACAAAACAAAGTGGAACTTTACTAAAGAAGAGCTTAAAAAAAAGTTTGAGATAAAATAACATACAGTTACAACATTTGAGACATTTTCTTTCTTCGAATTCCGCCGTATTTGTTGTTGATCTGGTTCGTTGCAACTTGCGCTATGTGCTGTTATACTGCAAAAACACTGATACTTCAATGAATTCAGATGGAAAGAAGGTATTTTCTAACTTTAAATCGACGTTACAAGACTTTCAGGTAAGTGATGGTTCAGTTAACATAAATTCTGACTCGGGGGAACTCCCCCCGTTACAAAAACAAAACAATTTGGCGATTATTATGGCCACCAAGCCGACCGAAAGGCATTTGTTATCCAATGTTTTTCTACGAAAGTTTGTACAAGACTACCCAAACAGGGTAGTCTTCAATAATATCAAGATAATATCAAATTCATTAAGAATTTCGTTCGCTACACACGATCTGATGGTAGCTTATAAATCCTACTTCGACAAACATCTGCCCCAATTGGGAACATTAGAGCTAAAGCCTGTCCAGGCTACATTAAAAGTCACTAATTTTCCTCAGTTTTTGGATGCTAAAGACACTGAGATTCTCAAAAAACAATATAAACTCGGCTCAATTCGGACTTTAAATTCCAAATCCGGGGACGCTCTCCCAGTGGCGTTCGTCACCTGCGATGTTGATAACGCACACACCTTGTGCACAAATTCAGTTAATCCCTTTATAGGATATAATTTAAAGTTCTCAATCATAGAAACAAACAACTTGACGTTTCCTCATTGTAATCATTGTCATAGGTGGGGGCATTGGGCCTCCACTTGTAAAGAATTAAAAATATGCGGCGTCTGCACGAACGCTCTATGCCCCTCCTTGTCGAGTGGTGACAGATGCGATGCCAATCCGGTCTGTTGTAACTGTGGCGGAGATCACCCGGCGTGGTCCCACCGTTGCCGATCCTTTAAAGAATATCGAAATAAGTATATGCCAGTTGCTTCTTCCCCTAACAAAAGCTATGCCAAAGTCACGACCGATAGTTCCTCCGATTCAGTTTCCAACAAAGATTTACTATACTTATTGGATAACACAAAAAAGACGATTTTAGCACAAATCCAGCAAATGCTGGCCCCCTTCTAGGGGCCCTCCTTTCGGCGCCGCCAGTACCGTCCGAAGTTGCTATTCCTAAATCAAAGAAAAGGGGCGCGTCCGCCCGGACCGTCCCCCCAATAAAAATTGGAAAGCTCCTGAATTTGGCCTTGGGAAATGAAGATATTGCTCTAGGGGTTGCGACCCTGGATGGAGCTAGTGGTGGGAAGGGCAACCTTCCCGCACCTAGCTCTGTCTAGGATAGCTTCCCCCGTCCATCTTATCTAACACAATGGTGAGTAAACCCGAGCCTTTTTCACTGAATATCATTCAGTGGAATTCGGGAGGTGCTTCTGCCCTTAGACTTCTATCTGGTAGAGACGCAGATGTTATAGTCCTTCAGGAGACGCGGTCTATCCGTCTCCCCCAGGACCTTACTCGATTTATCCCAAAGCATATATGTTCCCACTATACTCCGTATATAACCCCACCTCACTCCTCTTCGTCTCAAGGACTCTTGACCTTAGTTAAATCCTCATTAAGATCCTCCCTCCTATTAAACTTTACTTGTCCAGCCATGTCTTGTTTAGTAGTTTCACTTAGTAAGAACGGTAAACGCCTCAGTTTAGCCAATGTCTACATCCGTCCAGGGGAAATTCATAAGAACCGTGAACTCCTGGATAGTATTATTGACAGCGGTTATGACATGATACTTTGGGGATTTTAACGACAGAACTGGTCGTTGGATCAATGCAGCATTTCGCAGAGCTAGGAATGGTTATCTTATTCACAAACCACCATCCCCTACCTTTCATTGCACATCAACAAATTCAATCCTCGACATTTTACTGCTTCACTCGAGGTGGCTGTTAAAACCCCTCTGCACGGAGCAGTCGCGCCAGCAATTGTCCACCTCTCATGACCTCATTCGTTGGAGGATAGAGGAGGATACGTTGCTGAGAAGGAGGTTTCACTTTGATCCGATCAGAGTGGCCTTCTTTCAGGCGGCAATCCGACTCTTCCCCAGAATAGGAAATGAGAGTTTAACCGAATTCAATACCTACCTCTCTTCGCAAGCTACAGCGATTCTATCGACTACCTATAAAGGTCGTATATACAATCCCACTCCGACGAAACTCAAGGTCCTAGCAAAATTACTGAACCTCCCCAATCTCTCTGCTTCCGCCAAACAGGCCCTCTCGAATGAATACTGGAGCACTAGATACAGGTTCCAGCTGAGTAGGGATAGGACGAGTATCGCTCGTCTTAATCCTTCTCAGTCTTCCTTTTGGAAGATTTTCAAGAAGGAGAAGTTTGTTTGCTGGAAGGATAGAGCATTGAGTTGGATAGGGAATGTAGGCCTTGAAAAAGTTTTGGAGGAGTCACTAGCCCTACACAACTATGGAGCCACTCAATCACCTCAACCAATCCCGCCTTGGTGTAACTTCAGGAGTAGGGATATATCTGTTACGGATATTCTTAACTCCTGGGGTCCACTCCCGGGCACCTCCAAATCCTTCGCTCCACTTTCTTCTCGTGTTTGTCAGCTTTTGACAGCTGATCAGAGAAGAGAGGTGGCCGTCTCAATGCTTTTAGCATCCCCATCCGATGTAGCAGGCATCAATAATAGTAAGCGAGTTTTTCTTCCTAAGAAAAAATCCTGCTCATGCCCTAAAGATCTGCGACCCATTTCGATTCAAAATGCCCTCATATCGATTTACGAAAAAGCGCTTGCGCGTAAAATCCGCGACCATTTTAGTAGGCGTAATTTGATCCCTCCAAGCTTTCATGGGTTCGTCAAAGGTCGCTCGGTCCATTCAGCAGTTAGTGAG
This sequence comes from Pomphorhynchus laevis, assembly GCA_012934845.2. Lineage (NCBI taxonomy): Eukaryota > Metazoa > Acanthocephala > Palaeacanthocephala > Echinorhynchida > Pomphorhynchidae > Pomphorhynchus > Pomphorhynchus laevis. Next base: position 138,819 of record WNNJ02000808.1, on the reverse strand, counting down.
GTGGATCAGTTTTGTCGGGATAATAGCCATCGTCTAGTTGTGGCTGTTTTCCTTGACTTTTCTGCTGCATTTGACCGCATCTCCATTCCTTTTGTGATCTCTTCTCTCAGGTCCCTCGGGTTGCCTGCGAGAATTGTGAACAGGGTGGAGATCCTGCTGTATACCAAGCGATTTTACTATGAAGACGACCCTGATGCACGTCAGTTCTACCCTATTACTGGTGTACCTCAAGGATCCCCACTTTCTCCTATCTTATATCTTGCTGCCTCTATTAATCTATTCAAAATATTTAAACGCGAACAACGTCTTGTGGTGTACGCTGATGACACCACAGCCCTGTTCACTGGACACAGGTGTAAAGACGTAGTCTCTGACATCAGCCGTTTCTTTTTAAGATTAAAAGATCAGTTACCCATATCTAACCTTATTTTAAACTCCGCCAAATCGCAGGTGGTTGTCTTTCATGGATCACCTGCGACGAAGAAAAAACTTAAGAGATTAGCACTCTCTGCGCTCTCCTCCATTTTTGCCTCAGAACCACTGCCCACCTTTACAAGTCGAGTAAAATACCTGGGGTTCACCGTTACGGTGAACTGGTCAGGGAAAGCTGACCTGGATAGACTCAAACGTATCCTGAAGAAAGCTAGGTGGGCCCTGAAACGGGCTCAGCATCTGTCGTTGAATGGGAAAACCCAAGTGCGCCTTTGGGGCACTTGGTCTATCTCGGGATTAGTCTTCTTTTCAAGAGGACGTCCCGCAGAGCAAAGACTAAGGTTTCTTAAGCTCCTCGTCTCGCGGTTACCCAGCATAGTCCGCACCGACTGGACTCTTCGGGGAGTGAAAGACCCCGGTTGGTTCAGTCGGAAGGCGGCGTGTTGGATAGGTTGGGGGGTTCAGATCCCTCTGGATTTGAGGCTGTAATATCAGTAAGAAGACTGGAATAAGAAAGATAGAGATTCTTGTTTTTCCTTTTTTTTGACTTACTTTTTTAATCACATTATTTATCACTGTTTTTTGTACTAGTAAGAAAATCTTATTATTATTATTATCTATTAATAGAGATAAAACGGTTTTCTGTTTTTCGATACTCAATATAGTTGAGTATAATATAGTTGCTGATATAGTGCTGTCCAAGTGAAAGCAATCGATCAAAAGGTGAGTCGAAGCAAAGATAATTAAGATCGATCAATCAATGTAAAGACCGAATTGCCTAAATAACAAAATAATTAATGAAACGTCAAACGAGAAACAGTGATCAGCAATACACATACTCGGAATTGTAAAGACGATCATTTATCTATTAACTCGGCAGTCGTTTAATCATGGGAATCTGACAGTTAATTACCTTAAATACGATCGTCTGGAAATTGGAAAACGTAATCAACAGTCAGAATAAACCAATCAATAAAAAACTATAATATGCTTTTCATTAAAATTTGTGTTTTCTTCTCGTATTAATTTAATTCGTTATTGGCGAAGTTCTCATTAATTTTTATCAAATTTACTAGATAATTGTATTCAGATTTTTCATTTTTAATTAATTTAAATTAATAATAAAAGTTTTTTAATTTTAATTTTAATTTCTTATTTACAAAGCAATTATTATTTATATCATTAACAACTTGCTATTCTAAAAGCGAAATCCAAAGGATACTGCACCTACGTAATTTGTATAAAGGAACTAGCGATAGTTACGACTCATCGTGATCTTGGGATTTTGATAGAATCATCATTAAAGAAACGACATCATTACAACGTTCAGTTAATAATAAAAATTTATTTAACGTGGCAAATTCGTGTAAGCTGCATACTTACAAGACCACTAAGTAACAAAAAAAGAAAACGCCAGCAGATAAATTAGTTCAATTGTTAGAATGAGATCGGATTTGGGGTTTGAAACACGGCATTGAGGTTGATTGGCGTATATGAATGGGCAGATGATTCCACGATAGAGGAGCAGCCACCAGGAAGGAGCGGAGTCCAAAGGAGGTAGAGTAGTTTGGGACATGTAAAAGAAGGGAATTACAGGAACGCAAGTGGAACAGTAAACATGACGAGAATTATCAAAAGAAAGGTTGAGAAATGAAGTATGAAAATTACAAGGCGGAAAGCAATGATATTGCAAATTTGAACATGGCAATAAATGATAGGCAAAGCGAGAGAAACAATATGGTAGGATGTACATACGTGAGGGAGTAGCTGAGCTTGGACGGTATACAATCATAAGCTCGAGATAGAAGAGAGTTGATAATCTGCATATGAGTAATTCGAACGAAGTGTAACGGATGTTAACGTTAATTTTACGTAGAGACATTGGGTGACGAGCAATGACAACAATACCGCCATGCTTAGAAGCAATAGATGCGGAAAAGACAATTGGACGAGCTGATTTAACTAGAGAAACTAGAGCAACATAGACGAATAACAAGATCGTCAGGGTCCAAGTGCCAGGATTCAGTAATGCAGAGAATATCGATAGATAATTGATCGAAGATATCAAGGAGCAGATCAGCTTTATGAAGAATGGAGCAAGTGTTGAAAATACTAAGACGGAAAATATGTACAGGAGCGATATTGATTAGCAAAGAAACTGAGGAGAGATAGGACGCCATCGGATTTTTGGCCTCGTGCAGATGTCGTTAGAATTTCCGTTGATTTGACGGATTGACTGTGATAACTTGACGTTTGTTTCACCCCTATGTCTCTCAACGCTAGCTGGATTGAGCTGGGCAATATCATAATGGGAGCTGTCAGAAAAGATACGACAAGTAGATGAAGTGGTAAGAAGTTTAAAACGTTGGGAGAGTACCAAGGATGCACTTGAACTATGTCGGAAAACGATTTTTAGGAGTGAATGACTGAGATGATTAAATTTAGTGGATTTGTTTAAACGGATAAAAGATACAGACGCGATATTATTGAAGAGGGATTGATTATCACCAGGATGAATAGTTGCTAGGATATTCCTGCAAGCAGATACATCATAATCATCCAAACGAGATTGTGGAGAAGCAGTTTCGGAAAGCTTTAAGTTAGATAGGATAAATCAGCGTATATGATAAATCAGTTTGGCAAAATTAGAAAAATGATGTACACTGTAATATGCACACTATAACACTATAGATATGACAATAATGCACACTATAGATATGATATCTCAACGTATAATAAATCAGTTAGGAAAGGTAGAAGAATGATGCACACTATAAAAAATTGCTTTTTTTAGGATAACTCCATCTTCGCTCAGGTTTCTATCCAACTCGTTAGTGTGACTAATACTTGAGTATTGCTCTGCATCTTGTTTCCCATATACATGAACTGAATGCTGTCGTTGGAGTTCTTTGCCGTATCACGCGTCTATGCCTTAACTAGAAATTTACCTTATCCTGAAAAACTAGAAGCGATAGGCATATTCGATATGAATGTGATATTACTGTTTTATCGAGTTGGCTGTAACGCGGAAACTATTGCACAAATTTGATGGATATCCTTTAAATATTATAGCGCGTCGTGACAATTTTTAAGCAGCACACAGAAAAACTATCGCATGTCACAAGATTGTTCAGACGTGTGTTTAATGTGTGGAATAGTCTTTTTGAACATTTTTATAATTAATACGGCACAATTTATTCATCTATTGATAAATCACTTTCGGATGAATAATATGCTAAGCCAGAGATATTTACCATCATTCCAAATAGACAGGGATCGTAGATTGGCTTAGTAGTTGTCTTCATAAGGCTGATTTTATTTAAAAAAAATATTTTTTTTTACTTTTTAAATGATTCTATTTAAAAAAGGGAATGCGAATATGCCTGAAACAAATGGATGATATGAAGAATTATCGTATTTTACCTGATTTTATTAACTCTATTTTACATTTTGATTAATTTTAAACATGTGGGTAAAGATAAAATAATTGGAATGGGTATAGAAATTTGAAACATTTACTAAGTTGATTGTCAATATTTCACACATCCTAAGTAACATTTACTTAAAAGTTTTAAAAATATATTTATCGATTTAAATTTGTTTAAGCTACATGATATTTAAATAATCATAATTATAAATTATATAAATTAAAATTAAAAATAAATATATAATATTAAATAATATAATATATATTATTATAATATATATAATTTAATTTATAATATTAAATTATAAATTAAATTTAATTATAAATTATCACAAATTACAAGTTGTTATAAAAATTTTTAAAAAGTGAAGGATATGCTTAAAAATACGCAGACTTTAACGGAATAAAATTCAAAGTTCACAACTTACTGTCAGTCTTTTATGACAGTGGATTATTCCGCCAAATTAATTTTTCTACTTGTGGATGAAACGCTGAGAATTGTCTTGAAACTTATCGCCAATGTTTATCCTCAAAATCATATGATTATTTCAAGATAAAATGGCAAATTTCCTTTTCGCAATACTATATTTGGCGTCGTTAACTCGAGTCGATCTGATAAGGATTTTTGCATATTGTTACAAGCAAGGTAATTAATGATAGTTAAATCATTCAAACTAAGCATCAGTTTATTGCTACAAAGTGCTAAATATGGGACAACGAATTAAACCTTTACGGACTTTCCATTTTAGTAGACGAATCAGTAAATAATTCTGTTTAGGATAGCAGCAAAACAACTACTTTCAACGAAAGTTACCCACAATTAATAATATATTTGACGAAAAAACTTTCCTTCACAAAACATCAGTGTTAACTCTATAAATTGCGTATTACCACTCTATTATAACATACATCCTAACCTCTATAGCGTTTATCAATATGACCGTTTAACCGACTGGTTAATCGTGGTATAGTTATAATCGTTGTATAATTATATAATGTTGTAATAATAGCCTTCATAGATTACATTGAAGAATAAAATTGTTTATTCATAAATGAAATTATAATCGGCATATGAATTGATAATGAATTAATATAATAAATAACATTATAATGAAACAATATAACATTAATATATTGATAACGAATCAATAATTAATTCAATTGATAAAAAAAATGAAATCGATTACTGCCTTAGCCTTTTCGCCAATTCTCCAAAATCCATCATCCTACCCCTACAACGCATAATCAACTCCGCCGTTCGAGTGCTCGTTCGCATCCGTCGCTTCGACCACACATCCACATATTTTGCCCAACTCACCCGGCCCACCATCCACATCAAAATCCGCCTTCTTCTCTTAACTTTTCGTCTTATCGCTGTCGGCTCCCCATCGTTCATCAACCTTCCTTTCTTAGACCATACTCTCCCCACCTCGCTATCACTGCGTTTCCGTAATTCCCTCTTACTACACGTTCCCAATTACTCCAACAACTACGGTCTCCGATCCTTCCTCGTCGCCGCCTCACTCGCTTGGAATCAACTCCCTCTCGACGTCCGCCCCGCTTCCTCCTTTATCACATTCAAACACCTCCTCCGTTCACACCTTCTCGACACATGATTTACATTTTTGTTTTGTTGTGGTCATGTAAGCGTGCGCTGGCACGCATTCGCCACGTTAAAATACATTTTTTAATAGGAATACGCTTAAATTACAACTTTTCTACTATTAAGAAAATGTATTATTACAGCTTTAATTTAATAATCCGGTTGTGCTTTCAAGTATAGACGCAAGACAGCTAGTCTTGACTTCTCTGATGACTCAAGGCGGTGCAGGTCCTTCGTGAATTACCGCGCATGATTTTCAGCGTATGCTCAGCTCTTTTAAGTCTCACTCTGCTGCTTTGGTTCAAGTATTGCAATGTTAGCTCGACGGATCGCTACGGAGCATATAAATTTCTGCGTTATTGAGGCATTGGTGGAGATTCGTCTTGTTTCGTTAAATAAGAACCCATGAATACGGGCATAGGTGTTGGAGAAATATTAAGGCTGGTGATCAGGAAAGACTTGATGAAAATTGTAAAACAACCCTCGCAAATCGTGGCGGGCAATCAACAATATCTTTTATGCGCACTTAAAGGATATGGCTTAGAATATGCAATTCATTCTGCAACCAGTGCATTTCGGTCAGATTATAACTTCAGCATTTCGGCGGTCGAAGCTAAAAATGCTTTCAACAAAGCAAGTCGCCAAGTTGCATAAGCCAACATATCATTTGCTTGCCCCGCTTATCCTAAGTCCTGCGAAATACGTATGCTGACACTAGATTGATGGCAACTGAAGAGGGAATCATTGATGATAATGAAGGCTTACCCAGGGCTACCCGTTGGTCATTGCAGCTTTAGCCGCGATATCAATCCCATTAATACGGCGTATACAATGAAACATCACACAAACGATAAATAGATGGTATGACGACATGAATTTTGTTGGACTCATCGAAGGATTAAAGAAAGTGTGGAACATACTAGTGTAGATCAAACCTTTATATGGCTATATAGTGAATAAGGAAAAATTCAAGCTGCTTACACATCGCAAAAATATGGGTAGATCAAAAATCCTCTTTGTACATTCAAATATTTCAGTCCCTTGTAAAGATATCATGATGCTTGGCAAGTCTGTTGATACGTTGTAATTCGTTGAACAACAATAATAATGCAAATTCATTTAACGTGTCAAATGTGTACAAGCTGCACGCTTACAAGTCCACTATCAAAAAATGAAAAAGTCAAACACATAAATTGTTAAATGGGATCGGATTTGGCGTTTGAAGCACGGCATGGAAGTTGATTGGCGTATATGAATGGGCAGATGATTCCACGATAGAGGAGCAGACACCAGGAAGGAGCGGAGTCCAAAGGAGGTAGAGTAGTTTGGGACATGTAAAAGAAGAGAATTACAAGAACGCAAAGAACAGTAAACAGGACGAAAATTATCAAGACAAAGAAGGTTGAGAAATGAAGGGGTATGAAAAGTTACAAGGCGGAAAGCAACAAGAAGACGAATTTGAAGACGACAATAAATTGTAGGCAAATCGAGAGAAGCAAGATGGTGGGATGTATGATCAAAACGACGAAGACGGAGGAGAATTCGGACGGCTGCGTTGACGATGCGTTGTAGGGGAAGAAGAGTGGATTTAGGTGAGTTGGAAAATAGACTAAGACAATAATCGAGTCTAGAAAAAAGAAGATATGAGAGTCATACAAGAAGGGAAATCGATCAATCTACGAACTTGACGGAGGTTGCGGAGTATCAAGGTAGATGAGCGTACTTTATCTCTAACGAAAGGTTTAAGTGAAAGTCGGTTGTCAAAATGGAAGCCTAGGAAAACGAGATTATCAACGATAGGAAGAATTGTAGAATTTAATGACACGGAGAAAGGTTCTAAGCCGAGGCGTCGATATAGGATCCATATAGTTTTGGATTTATCAGGATTCAGAGAAAGGCGAAGGGAAGAAAAATGATTGGAAATTGAGACAAGACAGTCGGAAGCAGAAACAATAAGATCGTGCATGAGCATAGATTAGAATGTCATCAGCATATTGCATAACATGGAAGTTAAATGTATGAGAAATATAAGACAAATCACCGGGAAGAAGAGAGAAGAGCAAAGGGCCTAATACGGAGACTTGTAAAACACCAAACGGGATGGAAGAAGGATGCGAGAGAAGAGTTAGAATAGATGCGAAATATACGGTTTGATAGATATGTAGAAAACCATGCTACAGTGTGTAAAGAGAAGCCATAATTATGACGAAGGCGATGGAAAAGAACGAGTGATCGAGAATGTCGAAAGCAGATTATAGATCAAGAGAAACTATGACACTACATAATTTTTGATTGCGCGAGATGAGTAAGTCATAATAAACTTTAATACATGCAATTTCAGTAGAGTGATTAGAGCGAAAAGTTGCTTGGAAGCGAGGAAATAAGTTGGATGAAAAGAGATATGTATTAACTTGCTTACGAAAGAGACGCTCAAGGAGTTTAGAGAGGGTTGGAAGTGAGATAGGACGGTACGAAGATGGTAGTGAAGGGTCGATAGATTGCTTTTTGATGAGAAGACGAACAGTGGCGCATTTCCAGATGGAAGGAAATGTACGGCTATGATTGGACGAGTTGAACAAAGTGGTTAGGAAGGGTGAGATAGATGAGCAGATATTTTTAAGCAAGTGAGTGGGAATTGGGTCAGAGGGAGAGGTTTTATTAGGTAATGACAGCAGAACCGAAGAGACTTTATCAGATGAAACAGCAAGACGGTGGAATAGCTCTGGGAGGGAAGTATTTAAAGATAAGAGTGGGTACAAGGGGGCTATGGGTAGTAGGAAAAGTAAATTAGATAGCTTAGTTCGTGGGTAAGAAGAAAATTCATCAGGATTTATATTACAAGGAGTAGATGATCGTGAAAGAATTGAGTTTAAGATTTTCTAATGAGATTTAGAGTTGGAAGAGGACTCGAGTTGATTTCGCCAAAAGAGAGTACGTTTAGTACGTATAAGAATGAGATGTGAACGGCGTAGAGAAAAGTAGGAATCACGGAGATTTGAGGGAGTGAGTTGGGAGGACGTTTAAGAAAGCGATTATACACACGAAAAGAGTGACGGAGTCGACCCTCAGAAAGACTCCATTCAGAATTGAACCAGGGAGCATGACGCAAGCGCTGAGAACGTCGGAGTCGACTAGGCAGAAGGTTATTGAGGATCGACGTAAGTTCAAAATCAAACAGAATGCAGAGATCATCGGGATAGATAGTTAAGAGGAAGTGAAAAGAGTGAAGAATTGAGTAAGGCTGTGCAGAGAATAGGGATATCGAGAAGTTTCCAGGGTCGACTTGGTGTGGATATTGGTGGAGGCGGAGAAGGAGGATGGGGACGAGTAAGTGTAAGAGTAACAAGAAAATGATCGGATAAACCAGGATTAGTAATTCACAAGGAAGTATAGTCATTGAAGAAGTTACATTGAAGGTCATTGAAGGAACAGCAATGACGTCGAGAGCACCGCCGAGAATATGGGTTGGGCTTGTTGAAAGTAATTTATAGTTAAAATCAGAAAAAAATTAGTTAAAGTTATAGAATCAGAGTTAGCCGGGCGATCAAGACGAATGTTTAAGTCACCGAGAACAAATGAAGTATCAGACAATAAACAAAGAGAGAGAAGATCTGCAAGCTTTTAAAGAACATACGTGATTGGGCAGCCCAGCCTGGACTGTATACAATTACAAGTTCAAAACGGAAAGGAGTTGATGATTTGCATATTAGCAATTCGAAAGTGCAACGGATGTTAGCATTAATTTTACGTAGAGACGTTGGGTGACGAGCGATTACAACGATACTGCCATGGTTAGAAGCAATAGATGTGGAAGAGACAATTGGAGGAGCTGATTCAACTAAAGAACAACAAGAGCAACATAGACGACGAATAGCAAGATCGTCAGAGTCAGAGTGCCATGATTCGGTAATGCAGGGAATATAGATAGATAATTGATCGATGATATCAAGGAGCAGATCAGCTTTATGAAGAATGGAGCAATTGTTAAAAAGACTAAGACGAAGAGTATGTTCAGGAGCGAGATCAACTAGTAAAGAAGACTGGGGGAGAGACGGGACGCAATCGGATTTTTGGCCTCGTGCGTAGGACGTGAAAATTTCCGTTGATTTTATGGATTGATAGAGATGACTCACCGTTTGTTTCACTTCGATGTTTTTCAATGCGAGCTAAATTGAGGGTGGGCAATATCATAAGGAGAGCGGTCAGGAAAGATACGTCAAGTAGCTGAAGTGGTAAGAAGTTTAAAACGTTGTAAGAGTACTGAAGAGGCATATGAACTATGTCGTAAAACGATTTTTAAGAGTGGAGGACTGAGATGATTGGATTTAATGGATTTGTTTAAGGAATAAAGGATACAGGAGCGATATTATTGAAGAGGGATGGGTTATCACAAGGAAGAATGGTTGCTAGTATAGACCTGAAAGCATATACATCATCATCGAGGCGAGATTGTGGAGAAGCAGATTCGGAAAGCTTTAAGTTTGATATAATAATACAGCGATCGCGCGTATGAAAACGATTTATTGGAAGCGGTGGACGAACAGAGCTGGTAGAAGTCGAGGCAGATGAGCAGATAGAAGTGGAAATGACAGGGATGCTTGATAGAGAATTAATATTGGTTGGAGCAAGTGTGACAAAAGCGGGGTGTTGAATCGGTTGATCAGAGATGTGACTGGAGATGATTTTGAAGGAAGGATGTAAATTATTTGGAAGTGATACGTGGAAGGTAGATTAAGGAGAATTAAGATAGGTTGGGGCGTGTGTGACAGGAGTGGAGTGTTGAATCAGTTGATCGGAAATGTTACTGGAATTGATTTTGATGGAACAATGTAGATTATTGGAAAGTGATACATGGGAGGTAGAGTAAGGAGAATTAAGATAGGTTGGAGCATGTGTAACAGGAATTGAGTGTTGAATCGGTGATCGGAGATGTTACTGGATATGATTTTTACGGAATGATGGAAATTATTGAAAATTGATACGAGGAAGTAGAACAAGGAGGACGTGAAGAGAATAAAGAGGTTTGAGATTTATTTAGATTGGAGGGAGGAATAGAAAAGAGGAGGTATGAGATGAAAAGCTTTACCATTAGCATTGTTAGAATTAGGAAGATGAATGGAAGTTTGGTTCGTAGTTGACCGAAGAGTGTGTGAGACAGTAGGTTCAATAATAGGATTATAAGATGTGAATTCAGGTGTTGATGGGAGTGAAACATCTAAATTAGCATGGGTCGATGCTAATTTAGCATTAGCAAAGTCTACCATATTATGGTAGACTTTATCTAAGTACACTTTATATCACGAATGTATAGTGTATATTTGGAGTAAACAAACGAGAAAAAGCGAAGTGTCATCAGGTCCAGTCGACACAAAAGGATCCAGCTTTAAAGTATTATGGTAGACTTTATCTAAATTAAATACACTCTATATCACGAATATATAGTGTATATCTGGAGTAAACAAACTAGAAAAAGCGAAATGTCATCAGGTCAAGTCGACACAAAAAGATCATGTTTTAAAATATTATGGTAGACTTCGTCTAAATACACTCTATATCACGAGTGTATAGTGTATATAACGAATAAACAACCTAAAAAAAGCGAAATGACATCATGTCCAGTGTACACAAAAGGATAAAGCTTTAAAATATTATGGTAGACTTTATCTAAATACACTCTATATCACGAATGTATAGTGTATACCTGGAGTAAACAAACGAGAAAAAGCGAAATGTCATCAGGTCAAGTCGACACAAAAGGATCATGATTTAAAATATTATGGTAGACTTTGTCTAAATACACTCTATATCACGAGTGTATAGTGTATATAACGAGTGAAAAAAACTAGAAAAAGCGAAATGTCACCAGGTCCAGTCGACACAAAAGGATCATGTTTTAAACTAATATGGTAAACTTCGTCTAACGTTTTTGCGCTTTAATTTAGTACAAAGATTACAAGCAGAAATTTACAATAAAATTTCACACTAGAATCATACCTAGACGGACACATGCCACACTTTATAATGGTATTTTACGGCTAATACTTGTTCCCGATCAATTAAGATAGATGAGAAGTTTTAGCATGTAATTTGCTACCCTAATTTACTAGAAGGAGTAAAACAACAGATATGTGTATCAGCATAACATTCAGCATACGTAGGTAATCCGATGCACTGTCACAATGTAAGCTCTCAGGACAAATGTCGCGAAACGCTGACAACAAATCTGATTGTACTGATTCTAGAGTACGTTATCTTTTTCAGTCCTGAACTTTGAACTAAATTGACACTTTGACTAGATATGAATTCAAATAAAATAATCGCTATTGCCAATGGAGAAGATCATTATGTAACTCTAGAATATCAAAGATAAAATACAAGATCTAAGACTGTATTGGTACCAGATGTACAAATGGGCTTACGAACATGTGAATTAGAAATAGATCAATGGTAAGACAGAATTGGTTTTCAGTCACATAACAGTTGTAGATAACAAATCATTCCACTCTATTCTTGTAAGGTTAAAGTAACTTACATGCAGGAAGAGTCCCGACGAGCAAAAACAAATGATATGAACTTTCAATAACTCAACCTTCAGAGAAACGGTTGGAGATCGATATAATACAAATATTGACAACGATAAAGTCGCTGCTGATTGAGAATGACAAAGATTTAAAGTAGTATGGATCGCATACAATATTGATTTGCAATTCTGACACGCCATGATGTACATAAGCACCAACACCGCCACATATTTTCGAAACACGATTCGCTGTTAATAAGTGACAATTTTGAATGCTCATAGTGCTATCACAAATAATGAAACCAGTGATTCAAAGGGTATCATAATTACGATAGCATATAAAGTGTTTCAGTCCATTAAACTGAGCTGGAAGACTGCTTACATTCGAATAATCGGCAAGATTACGTCTTTTCAATTCGTGATTTAGAACTAGAGAATAATAACGATCTAACCAAGGCAGAAAAGTCAAGTAAATCATTTACACTAAAGTGAGTTTACATATTTACATATTTAATATTTACATATTTAATATGTAAATATTTACATATTAATATTTACATATGTAATATGTTTACATATTTAATATTTACACTATTCGTTGTCCAAAGATGGTTTAGAAAATAAATGCGTATATTTTTGTTAACTTTTAATTTCTTTAAGTTGCTATTTTTCCACAGAACCCTATACAAAAAGGTTTCCACTACCTCCAAGGTTAGCATAATACCTTCTACTCCCCAATTCTGTTTTGTTATTTGTTCCGCAAGTTTAACAACAAATTGAATTCGCTGTTCTGGCGGGCGATTTATGGCATAAAATACCATACCGGAACTACAAAGGGCTTTGACAATGTTTCTCGCCTCCCAAAAGTTTGCTAACCAACCAAGAGCCTTTAAGGCTAAGTTCAGTCCTTTCTTATACATTTACATGCACATTGAAGATCCTTCCTATGAGATAATGTAGGAGAGAAGTAGCTCCCAAGAATTCTCAGATGTATTTTTTCTCTAATTCCAAATAGCTTATAACGTTCAAATGCCGATTTCTTTCAAACTTTATAGAACACATGTTTGCATTCCCCCTATTAAGATGGAGACCCGAAAGCTCCGCTCTCTCAGAAATCTTATCAATCGTTTCTCTTATAATTTTGTTCATTCTAGCTGCATTTGTGTATCTTTTAAAGGCAATTGAAATATCAGCATAGGTCACAATGTGTATTTTACCGGCCTTTTGCAGACCTGTTAATTTTATTGTAGCCAGTAAAAACAACTATGGGTGAGAGTGGCGATCCCTGCGGTACTCCCTTATCCAGAAATAGAAATGGGCCATCTCTATCAATCGGTTTTGCAGATCTTCCTAAAATGCATGAGGTAATTCTCTGTACTAAAACTGAGGGAATTTCAAATGTATCAAGAGCCTCGAAGATGGCTTCATGCTTAATGTTATCGAACGCCGCTGAGAAGTCAAGTAAGTATAATATCATCCCTCCGTAGTTACAACCAGCCATGAATTCCTGTAGGAACGTACTGCTAATGTGGAGTCCTTGTGAGGTTGAAAGCCGTAGTTATTTGTTGGGAATATTTGTCTATCTAGGCAAAATTCCATCACTTACCTAGATAATGCCCTCTCATATATCATAAGAAGGCTGTTCGACAAAGTGATTGGTCTGACATTCTTTGGACTCGAAACTCTTAGACCTTTTGGAATAAAGATGATGTTGCCCTGACCAATCAGTCTCTAATCCTCAGCATTCTGATAAAAAATATTGGAAGTAACCAACTTTCTGTTGTCAATATTTAGTAGTTTAATCGCCGCTGCCGGTGCAGAGATACCATTCGAAGATATCTTAGCTAAAGGTGGCCAGGCTCTAATCAAATCATCCACTGAAATATCATCGCCACTAATTCTCCGGTTCAACAAAGAAGAGCATGGAGGTAACTTAGGGGCAAGTCTCGAGCAGTTTGCAATATAGGTTTTCCTTAGCTTCATAAGGACTGATTCGCAACCTTCTTTTTATATCCACTCTTTTGCAAGATCCTTCCAATTTTTGAATTTATTACCTTTAATTACGTTCCACCATTGTTTAGAGTACTTCGCCGACGTCTTTAGTCTATCAATATTCGCTCTCACTCTAATCCCCGTAATCCCGTTGAGCAAACTTACTACTTTTTTAGTATCATTCCAAAATTTAGCTTGCCATAGCTTCGTTCTCAGTTTAAAGATTTTGCAAGGGTATTTTGGAAACAAAGGGGTTGATTTGTACAGTTTTTTGCTTTGAACCCACAAGTCGGAAACGACCTTAATGCTTGTGTTTGAGGTGTGGCTTACGCTGAAAAATTTCATGTTGAGATTAAATGTCATCATATCTTGAACAGATGGAGCGAATCTTTCTTTATATACATTACACGTACTATTAAACCATAATATCGCTTCATGACCACAGTCATGTACCTCCGGATCTATATTCGCAACCCAACTAGCCCAAATTTTAAGTACCTACCATTAACTATCGCCATGTCAAGGTATGTGCATGAAGTATTCTTCGAATTAAAGAAGGTTGGGAAATCAGGAATAATGGCCAAAGCTTTGTCCCTTAAGAAACCGAAAATGCGTCCAGCCCGATTATCATTAAAGTCTCCCACCATCCAAGACACATTCATGTCCATTATTTTTGACATTCCATAAAGTACCTCCTTCCTGTTTACTCTATTTCTCCAGGCCTTATGTTTAATATATGTATTGGCAATAGTCAACATAGTCTTATTAACCATACATGAAACTGCCAGGATAGAACCCCATTATTCCTTAACACTAAATTCAAATCGTGAAGCCAAATTCTTAGAGAAAATGGAACAAAGCCCGAGCTCCGAGTTCACTCCATTATGATAAACCGAGAAATCATATGAGAACATTGTATTATTAATCATACAGGGTGATCTAGTTTCTTGAAGTAAGGCTATGTCAATTTTGATTTTTTAGTAGGATATTTATGTTCTTCGTGAATACACAATTCCATGAAATAATATTCAGTGCGTTATCGTTTATATTCATTTTAATTTATTATTTACAGCTAGACACACCAGCTTTTTTAGACGTCTTTTGCAATACATCTGGTTTGTTGGTACCGTGTGTATTTACTTCAACATTGGAATGATGTATGACATTAATCGTGCTAAACTCATTTACTATATTTGCACTATCGGAGTCATTCTCTAAATGAGTGTGAAATTGTTAAGCTTTCCTAAATTTTTTTTTGTTTTTCCCCATATCAGAATTTGGAACTTTAGTCGCTTCCCACTCCATTAAACTATTATTTGAGTCTAACACCATCTCCCATATTTGAATTATTCTTTATATCTACGAAAAGAGTCGTACACAGAGAATCGAAATTTCCTAAGAGTTTATTGATCAATATTTGTTGTTCATCAATTTTCTTTTTTTTATGAAATGAGTCTAGTCAAGTAAGGGTTCTCACTGGTGATCGAATTTAAATTGCTATCTATTGTCTGACTTCGCGCATTGTCATAAGTGTTGGGCGACTGTAAAAAAGGTCCGGTTTTGATTACCTTGTTTTGGATTTCGCATACCTACTGAGGATATATTCTTTAAATGGCGGGCATTCGTGATTATAGGCCTTATGCTCACCCTTACAATTTACGCAGCAAATTTTGTGCCTAGAGGTGCATGAGATGGAGGCGTGAGTTTCCCCACAATGTATACAATTGGCATGATGAATATTACACATTGATGAAAAATGACCCCAACCCTGGCAGTTAAAGCATTGGGGGAATGTCCATACCGTCATTTCATTGCTAAACGTAAAAACTCCCACTTCCTGTCCTTTAAGTCCATGTCTAACTCTTATTAATTCATTTATCTTTGAAAGCTCTCCTCTAATTATTGCTGATCTGTCACCGTAAGGTCTGCCTTTTCCCCACCTCACGAAATGACATCCGAAACGAACACATAGTGACTTTACTTCTTCATTTGAGACGTAATTAAGAATATTGGTCATCATACCTGTAATTTGAGGTGATAGATCCGTAAATAAGCCCACCCCCTTATTGCCCATTGCATTTATGTATTCATCCTTTAAAGTAGAGGAGCAGAATGCAATCTTAGTAAAGTACTCCGTATTCCTAATATATTTGAAAAGGACTGATCCTGATTTATATTTAGATCTCCAAATGTGATGTTCTTTTAGCCAATTACTTTTTTGCTCATTGCTATCAAATGCAATTTTGAGTATAAATTATTCCCTTTTAATAGAAAAAGTAAATCATTTTTTTAATAGAAAGTATCAAGGACTTACCTGCAGAGTTCTGATTTGTCTCTGCCTCCTCCATACTCTCCTTAATCCTCCGGTACTTACTACCGCGTTCAAAACTCGATTTTATTCTCCTTTTCAAGGATTTAAAGGTAGTGTTTACCCCGTCTAATTGAATTTGTTTATAGTCAGTTACAGCTAAATCACTCAATACACTGTTTTTCGGTACACGAATAGTTTGCTTTACTGCAAACTATTCAAAAATTGTTCTTGTCACAAACTATTTGTGACAAGCAAACTTTTTTTGCTTGTCACAAAAACTGCCCAAATTGAACTGATAAATTAATAACTCCGTATAAACATATTTAAGCCGTGAACGGTCGCCGGAAGAAAGATCTCGTATAATACGTACAGAGCTACCTTTTAGCCAATAGACGCTGAAAGTAAATTACTGAGAACGAAAGCATTTAAAGTAATTTTAATGACCCCGGAATTATAGAACTAAACGTTCGGCCAATCAAACCTGCCATATACGTAGCTTTAGCACATACATAATCAGTATGTCGGCGAGTAGAGAAATCATTAACAACTCATATGCCAAAGTTCTTTATTTGTGATACTAATTTGATGACCTGATCACTTAGGTAATACGTATGATCTGGATGTACGATTGAACGCTCGTATACGCATGCAACCACGCTTTGATATATTGTTACAAAACAATGGTACAAGCTCACTCAGAAGCGTTGTTGATATCTGATTGGATGATGTACATACCTAAATCCGACCTAACTGCTAACGAAATTTTAAGATGTAGCCAGAACTTAGTATGAACTCCATATATCAGGTACATCAGTGACAAAAATACAAAATAGCAGTAGACACAATCACAGATCCTTGTTAGGTACCATCATGCTCTGGGGTATCAATAATATTCAATAATATTATAATATAATATTGATATTTCCATGCATTGATATACTGTAATATATCAATATTTTTAATACTATAAATACTAGTAATTATATATATTTTATAATTATAATTATCTAGTTATCATGTCAAGAAATTTATCATAAGCACAGAGTTCTTTAAACTCTCTGAAATCGTAGTATGTCATTGATTAAACTGGTAAACAAGGTTCATATTCACGATCGTTTTCTCCGATTTATACAAAATATACGACAACTCAATCCGCTAATTTTTGACGGTTCACATAGCCGTATAAGAGGAGCATCTGAGTCATCTGCTATTTTCTTTATTTGTTCTCGATCTTTCTAGCTGTATAGAGAAATCAAATTAACATGTTCATTTTGCAATGTACGCTGATGATCTGGTTATTATGAAAACGGATTTATGATAGGGACAATATTCTCTAAATTCTACAGTAATTATCAGTAATTATCACCAAAACTCACCACATTGTTTAACTCGTATATTCGCAGTCGTATCTTTCCATCAAACACCGGTGTTTCCGAGCCGTTTCACCTGCCATCTTTTGGAACAGTGTTGCGCATTCCTTGCCGTTTCCACTGTAATATGAGAGGATAACGGGAGTAAAAGAGGCACGCTCAACCTTCACGATTCTTTCAAGATATTTGCTCCTTTTTTGCGACGCATGAAATTCAAAGCAGGAAGTTATGCTCTTTGAGGTATTGGACTGAGCGTGTGCGTTAAAAACGCAATGTCAAGAAAAGTACGCTTTGTCCTGTCTCCATATAGCCCGGAACACACAATGCCAAGTCTTGCCTTTCTATCGGTTGTTGTCACGTTCTTAGTAAAGCGAACCTCCGTATTAATTGGACCCAGCGTGGGTTCAATTTGAACATTGCTGCAAATTTCTGTGAGATTTTGTGCAATGAGGTCTCGTACAATGCCCTGCATCATCGAAGGGAATACCGCCATGAGGACAATAAAATGCACGCGGAAGAGTATTCGAAGCACCACACTGACACATTGTTGGAGCATCTGGGGGTAACGCACCATATATGGCTATCACTGCATCACAAAACTCAACATTAGTTAACCTTGTTTTTCGTCATGTGTAGGTATTAATGTCAACCATGAATAGGCTCCCTTTAGTGATGCGTGCTCGATCGAGTTTCTCATAACTTGGTCTACTTTCTCGAGAAGCTCAGATCGCTCATGAATTTCGATTTTCTGGCGCGCTGATCGTGTTTGCCTGCATATCGCCTTCAATGTTCTTATCAGCTCTATGCCACCAACACAATTTTAAGCATGACCCACATATTTGAAGGGATGCACTGTACACGAAGTTGTGCTGCTAGTAGCATCTCTTATACCGATACTGCCATTCCGAAGTCTTAGTCTATACACGTGCCAAAGCGTATCATCTACGTCTAATTCCGTGCCGATCAGTTTTCGAAGCATGGATCGTATCGAAGATATAAGCGGGCAGAGCCAACCAGGAGAACATCTACATGACCTCTGCATGTATGTCCATTTATGTTGAATTGACCTAGTCAATGATGTGTATGCAATCTGAAGATCTGAATGACCAATTTCAGACAGGCGAGCGATCAAATTCACTAAATTATCGACAGCTTCGTGAATGGATCTCTTAATATATTCTTGACTACCAATAGGTGATCCCATCACTGATAAACCTTCATTTGTGATGAGGATAGAAGTATTTGAGAAGATAGACTCAATATTAGATAAGTTGTGATCATTCGCGTATACTTTACACTTACGAGGGTTTATATAGAAACCATAATTGTGACCATGTGTTTGCAGGAACCTAAATGCATCAAATACCTCCTCGGGACTGCCAACCAGGTTGCCATCGTCAGCGTACCACAAGTGCCTTACTGAAGGAGCATTTTCCCTTGTGCGCAAAATTAGCGGGAGGATGGCAGCTGCAAATGCTGCCATGGAAAGACATCACCCTGTGTGTAATCTTCTCTGGATAGAATACGTTCGTTGTTGATGACTAGTATTGAAGGTTGTTTTTACATATTGTGCAGGACTTTTGACAGAACCGGACATACTTTATGTATATTAGTCAACGCAGTCTTCCGGTTCACGCGGTTAAAGGCATTGTCGGCATCTATTGTTAGAAGTATTGATTTAGGGTCATTAGACAAGGAAACACGTAGAGCGTGAATTACGCATTCAGTATCTGCACGCTTACCCGCGCATAGTTGCAATGTTCCACAATCATGCTGGAGCGGTGGTCGAGCTATATCAAGAATTATCTTGGACATTATTCGTCTGTATACATCACCGATTCCTATTGGTCTGATGCCATGAATTTTGCTGAGAGCAATTAATCTGCTTGCAGTTAATGCAATCATGGTATTATTAGACACGTGTTGCGTGGATATAACGCGAGCGAGATCCGCAAGCGCATTGGTCCATTTTTAAGAGTCATCGCCAAAATCGGTTAGCATGTGGTTCCATGACCTAGCATCCAAACCGGATGCTCCGGCACCGCCTTTTACTCGCTTAGCTGAAGATACAATCTGCGACGAATCAATCGTTTTTAATAATATCACTGGGTAGTATTTAATATCACTAGAGAATTGTGGATTGGCTGCTCTAATAATACATCACCACACAGTTCTGCTCCATCTGGATGCTTATCAAGTAGTATTTCTTTTACAAATTTGCCAGAAACATTCTCATCGAAATCCATTGGCTTTCCGCATACGTTATTTGATTCAAGTAGTTTTATAGCAGCGGTGATCTTTCCTCCTAGTACAAGTATTCGGAAGGTTTTTGATAGGTCATCATTCGAATTGGGATGATTCTTTTGCGTGTAATTAAGTTGCAGGAATCTTGCTTCTTTAAGCAGACTATCTGTCGCCACATCGCCAGAGATTAATGCGTTTTGATAATATCGTTTGAATGCAATCGCAAGTCTTAATTTTGATAAAATAAATGAACATATATGCACTCATAATCTAGAATTAATTGAAAACAATGAATTAAGGAAAATGCTATTAAAAGGGTATTAATATAAATTAATAACACAGATTTAAAATTTACAATTAAAATTTTAAAATAAAATTTACAATTCGTTATATAATGACTTAAATGCTTACTTTGGTAAGTTGATTAATAGTAAAAGCTTAAATACATCAAAGGTCAAATACAATATAACAGAAAGCGAAACTCATCTAGCATATACCACCTTTTTGTTCTTTTATCTGTTAGAAAACAGATAAAATTAAAAATAAAATGAAAATAGCAAACAATTATAAAAGAAAAGATCAAATTAATAAAGATATGTATACAGAACTCACTAAATTAAAGGTTAACTATATAATAACAAATATCGATAAAGCTAGTAATAACATTGTCTTCATATGCAAAAAGCTTTATTATGATATACTAATGAAAGATGTTAATTCTAATGATTTAAATGTAAACACAACATATGAACGTAGTGAGTTGAGTTTTGAAACAATTATTACAAGTCACTGTTCAATAATGAATAAAAAGGGTATAAAGGTTGGATCAGATAATAGAACTATACCTATGTTATATTGGAATCCAAAATTACATAAAAATCCAATAAAACCTAGGTTCATATGTAGTGCGTTTAAATGGACATTAGAACCACTTTCGTTTTATATGAATAAAATACTTAAAGTAATTAAAGCACACTTCAAAAAATATTGTAGGATAATCGAAATTAATACTGGCATAAAACACTATTTCAGTGTTAATTCTACAAAAGAATTATTAGAACAGACAAAAGGAATAAATTTTTAGAATATAAATACATACGATTTTAGTACGCTTTATACAAATCTAGATTTAGTAGATATTAAAGAAGCGTTAGTAAAATTAATTAATCTTATATTCGGAAAAAGATATACATATATATGTTATAATAATTATAACGCCTATCTAACAAAAAGTAAACCATCAAGTAGATATATATGGATAAAATTGAATTAATAGAATCCTCAAATATTTTGATAAATCAAAATTATTTAAAAGAAGGACATCTATATTTAGATAAGTAAAAGGTGTTCCAATGGGTGGTAATTGTAGTTCAATTATAGCTGACTTGTTTTTAAGCTTTATATAATATGAATTTGTTTATAACTATGTATGAATGTATTAATGATAACTATGTATAAATGATAAAAAGATATATATCTAAATATGAAAATGAAATTAACATCAATTAAAATTACTTTTAATTTATATTTCAGTATTAATTCTACAAAAGAATTTTTAGAACAGATAAAAATAATAAATTTTCAGAATATAAATACGTACGATTTTAGTACGCTTTATACAAATCTAGATTTAGCAGATATTAAAGATGCATTAGAAAAATTAATTAATCTTATATTCGGAATAAAATGTACATATATATGCTATAATAAATATAACGCATATCTAACAAAAATTCAACCATCAAGTAAATATAAATATATGGATAAAATTGAATTATTAGAATCCTTAACTATTTTAATATAATTTCGATATATTGATGATATATGTGTATTTAACTCTAATACTTTGTACTCAATAAGCGAACAAATTTATCTAGGTAGCCTAATTCTTAATAAAACCAATATTAATGATAAAGAAAGTATATATCTAGATATGAACATTAAATTAACATTAACTAAAACTACTATTAATTTATATCGTAAATATGACATATTTAAATTTACAAAAAAAACATATTTTTGCATAAGCATTCATGCATACCATATAATATAAAATATAATACATTAAATAATGAAATTTTAAGAATTGCAACAATATGTAATGATATTGGATTTCTTCAAAATCATTTAAATAATTTAATAGATACATATTTTAAACAAGGTTACTATAAAAATACCATCAAATAGAAAATAGTAAAATATATAAATCAATACATTAATACTGAAAATAAATTTACAATCATTAACGGAAAATTATTATTTAATTATTAAATTTTGATTTAGCATTATTATGTTTTGTTTATTTTATAATTATATTAAATACGTAGACTCAGTTAGCTGATTTGATTTATTAAATAAGTTTAATATTAATTTATTAATGTTAAAATATTTTATATTTTATTTAAAATATTAAAATATTAAAAATTATATTTATTTAAAATATTAAAATATTTTATTTTTATTAATATTAAAATCATATTTTTATATAAATATGATTTATTAATTAAGTTTGAATTCTCACTATCTCGACCTTACAGATGCCGTCAGACAAGCCCTTTTGATAAATTACTGGAACTCTTCTTAAATAAACTAGTGACTTGAAATGAAGCAAGTACTGCTCGTCTTAAATAATCTCACTCTTGCGTTTTGACAATATTCAAGAGAATATTTTCTGTTGGAAGCAGAAAAGTTAGGATTAAATTGGTTTTAGTTGGCCGTGATAAAGTTCAGGCAGAATATATTTCATATCACAGCAACAAAGCTAATCCTTCACCCTAACAGATCAGGTATTAACTTAATGGAAAAGACTGTCAATGATCGATGTATTAAACTCATAGGATTGATCACTAATCAATTCAAATAAAAAAAAAGATTTTGTTAATAAAAATATATAAAAAAATGATAGTATACAAGTTTTTACGCATCAATATAGATAATAAGTTCAAGTGGTGCACATTTTAAGTCGTCTTCTTTATTCTTCCATTTTACGGCCTCAGGTCCATGGGGATCTGAGCCAACAAACCAATCCAACACGCCGCCTTCCGACTGAACCACCCGGGGTCTTTCACCCCCCCCCGAAGAATCCAATCGAGACGGACTATGCTGGGTAAACGAGAGACGAGGAGCTTAAGAAACCTTAGCCTTTGCTCTGGGGGACGTCCTCTGGAAAATAAGACTAATCCCGAGATAGCCCAAGTACCCAAGAGGCGCACTTGGATTATCCCAAACAATGACAGATGCTGGGCCCGTTTCAGAGTCCACCTAGCTTTCTTCAGGATAGTTTGAGTCTATCCAGGTCAGCTTTCGCCGACCAGTTTACCGTAACGGTAAACCGCAGGTATTTTACTCGACTTGTAAAGGTGGAGAGTGGTTTAGAGGCAAATATGGAGGAAAGTGCAGCGAGTGCTAGTCTTTTAAGTTTTTTCTTTGTTGCAGGGGAGCCATGAAAGACTACCACCTGCGATTTTGCGGAGTTTAAAATAAGATTAGATTGGGGTAGCTGGTATTTTAATCTTGAAAAGAAACGGCTGATGTCAGAGACTACGTCTTTACACCTGCTTCCAGTGAACAGCACTGTGGTATTAACAGCGTACACCACTAGATGTTGTTCGCGTTTGAATATTTTAAATAGGTTAATGGAGGCAGCAAGATATAAGATAGGAGAAAGAGGAGAGCCTTGAGGCACACCCGTAATGGGGTAGAACTGACGCGCATCAGGGTCGTCTTCATAGTAAAATCGCTTGGTGTACAGCAGTATCTCCACCCTGTTAACAATTCTCGCAGGCAACCCGAGGGACCTGAGAGAAGAGATTACAAAAGGAATGGAGATGCATTCAAATGCAGCAGAAAAGTCACGGAAAACAGCCACAACAAGACGATGGATATTATCTCTACAAAACTGCTCCACTTCACCCACTGCTTAATGTACCGAGCGACCCTTGACAACCCATGAAAACCTAAAGGGATCAAACTACGCCTACTTAAATGGTCGCGGATTTTACGCGCGAGCGCTTTTTCGTAAATCGACACGAGAGCATTTTGAATCTAAATGGGTCGCAGATCTTTAGGGCATGAGCAAGATTTTTTCTTAGGAATAAAAACACGCTTACTTATATTGATGCCTGCTACATCGGATGGGGAGGCTAGAAGCATTGTGACGGCCACTTCTCTTCTCTGTTCGGCTGTCAGAAGCTGACAGACCTGAGAAGAAAGTGGTGCGACGGATTTGGAGGTGCCCGGGAGTGGACCCCAGGAGTTAAGGATATCCGCAACAGATAGATCCCTACGCATAAGGTTATACAAAGGCGTGATTGGTTGAGGTGATTAAGTGGCTACATAGTTGTGTAGGGCTAGTGACTCCACCAAAACTTTTTTCAAGGCCTACATTCCCATCCAACTCAATGCTCTATCCTTCCGACAAACAAACTTCTCCTTCTTGAAAATCTTCCAAAAGGAAGACTGAGAAGGGTTAAGACGAGCAATACTCGCCCTATCCCTACTCAGCTGGAACCTATATCTAGTGCTCCAGTATTCATTCGAAAGACCCTGTCTGGCGGAAACAGAGATATTTGGGATGCTAAGCAATTTCGCTAGGACCTTGAGTTTTGTCGGAGTGGGATTGTATATACGACCTTTATAGGTAGTCGATAGAATTGCGGTAGCTTGCGAAAAGAGGTAGGTATTAAATTCGGTCAGACTCTCATTTCCTATTTTGGGAAAGAGTTGGATAGCCGCCTGAAAGAAGGCCACTGATCGGATCAAAGTAAAACCTCCTTCGAAGCAACGTATCTTCCTCAATTCTCCAACGAATTAGATCGTGAGAGGTGGACAATTGCTTGCGCGACTACTCCGTGCAGAGGGGTTTTAACAACCACCTCGAGTGAAGCAGTAAAATGTCGAGGATAGAATTTGTTGATGTACAATGAAAGGTAGGGGACGGTGGTTTGTGAATAAGATAACCGTTCCTAGATCTGCGAAGTGCTGCATTGATCCAACGACCAGTTCTGTCGTTGAAATCTCCAAGTATCATGTCATAGCCGCTGTCGATAATACTATCCAGGAGATCACGGTTCTTGTGTATCTCCCCTGGACAGATGTAGATATTGGCAAGACTGGGGCGTTTACCGTTCTTACAGAGTGAAACTACTAAACAAGACATGGCTGGACATGAATAGTTTAATAGGAGGGACGATCTTAATGAGCATTTAACTAAGGATAAAATATCTTGAGATGAAGAGGAGTGAGGTGGGGTTATGTACTGAGTATAGTTGGAACAAATGTGCTTTGGAATAAATCGAGTAATGTCCTGGTGAGACGGATAGACCGCGTCTCCTGAAGGACTATAACATCTGCATCTCTTCCAGATAGAAGTCTAAGGACAGAAGCACCTCCCGAATTCAACTGAAGGATATTCAGTGAAAAAGGCTCACGTGTACTCTGCATTGTGATGTATTAGTTGGATGTGGGATTGCTTACCTAGACAGAGCTTGGGGACGGGAAGGTTCCCCTTTTTGCCGCTATGACCATCCAGAGTAGGAACTTGCCCATGGGCAGCATCTACATTTCCCCGAGATGTCTTCTTTCCTTTAAGTATCTTCCCGATTTTGATAGGAGGGACTGTATGGGCCGAAGCCCCCTCTTCTTTGATTCAGGAACAGCAATAGGTATAGGTGAGACCGGATTTGTACACATGACGGAGAGAAGAGTGGCAAACAAATCTTCTACCTTCTTGATGGCCGTCTTTACACGCTCATCAACAATTCGAAGTATGTCGCCGTCAGCCATATGCGAGGCTGTGTGAGCAAATGTTTAGGTGACCTTCACCGGCGCTTGCTTGATGAATGAGTTACAATAACTCTTGAAGTGAATGCATTTTCGTGACCAGGCTGGATGGCTCACACCGCAGTTGGAACAGATGGGGGGAGCCATACACTTTTCTTCGGAAATTAGTCCCTGACAAAAAGAATAACTGCAAATACCGCATGTTTTCGGTTTGCAGCAGCTGGAGGCCCAATGCCCCCAAGCGTGGCACTGGTTGCAATGCGGGAAAGTATGTTAATCCGTGTTTATGACCGAAAAACGTAGGTTGTACCCTAAAAAGGGGTTGAAGGCCGTCTTTGAAAGAATCTCCGCCTGTTCTGTTGGTGTGGAACAAAAACCTATAGGCAGTGGGAAGCCGCTCTTACCCATGACTGTTCGAAGTTTCGATACTTTAAATATAGATTGAAGATCTTCTATGTCTTTTACTTTTAAGTGACTGGGAAGATTTGAAATTTTAATTGAAGCCAGTATCGGTCTAACATGGAGTGTGCCCAAATTCTTAAGTGTAGAATCAAATAAATTCACATAGCTTTTTAGTATAGCTGGCGTTGCAAAAGAAATTTTAATTTCGGGTTCAAAAAATTTAATCGAATTAAACAAAATTCTGTTTGTGTATTTATCGGCAAAAGGTCGTAAGAACGTATTGAATAGATTATGTCTTTCAATAGGCTTTAATATCTTTATTATAACTAGATTTTTTAACTTTGAGATGGGAGTGAGTACCTCCACATCTTCCGTAACAATTGAAACGTTACTGACCTTTTTTCCATCGATTTCGTACTGATTTTACCTTTTATTCACTATTCGTTTGATCTTCTCGACGTGCCGGTCCAGTGTATTGTAAGAACTTAGTATAATCAAGACAAATTTAAATTAACGTCCTTCTCTTAATAGCATATTAAATCCTACCCAATTCAAAACCCAACAGATCATATCTATCAGCATCTGTCAGCACCCAGAGAAATATGATTATCATTACAAACACTCAGGAAAAATATGATTATCATTACATTGTCGTAGTTACATTAGAAACTGACAAAATATCAATTTATCATGAACAGTCTCTTTATTAAAGAAAAACATTACAAACACCAGGGAAAAATATGATTATCATTACATTGTCGTAGTTACATTGGAAACTGACAAAATATCAATTTATCATGAACATCCTCTTTATCAAAGAAAAATCCGGTCTCATGTTCTAACAATATGCTGCTTATATTGATTCATAAATACATTATCTCCATTTACAATAAACGTATATCATGTGACTATGTGAAATGTCATAGCACCAAGTTTTCACGGATACGTTAGTGTACGCTTGATTCATTTAGAAGTGGTTTAATTCTATCAATTCTGAAAGGACAATTGTAACTGATTTCCTCCGTTATATTCAATGCCTCGATTACAAAAATAACGATGATGCTCGCCTGTTCTACACATTGACCGTGTTACTCAAGCTACATACACTCCAATCGTGTAATAAATAAAATGTAAATCAGGAACATAATAGATCACTTGTTTGATAATGATGCAGTCGTTAAAACCGTTTTAGCCACCATCAAAAATTAAAAAAATATCAATATATCATGAACAATATTTTTATCAAAGTATAATCCGGTCTCATGTTACTACACTTTGACCAAAATCGCACCTAGACACAATTAGGTGTCATCAAAAGTTTTAGTCTGCTAAATTCTTTAATCAAAATAATTAAACTCTTTTACTTTTTATGTGAATGGTTGACAATTAAATCTGAAAGAATTTTTTTTCAAATTTAATCAAAAATTATATCAAAAATTCACATTTGCTACATTTTATTTTTGCTAAACTGACTGCATATTTCTCATTTTACATTTGACTGCAATAATAAAATTTTTGGAAATATTTTCAGTAATATTGAATCATGGATGCAATTATTAATCAAGTGAAACAAATTGAAGAACGTGTCGGAGTGGTTTAACTGTATCGATTCTGAAAGGACAAATGTAACTGATTTCCTCCCTTTTTCAGCTGCACTTAACATAATTAACAATCCCTCAAGTGTCCCTAACGGTACACTTGAGGTCTATTTAAACGCGGTCGATCAATACGATGCCAATTGATTACATGTACACCGAACTCATTAAAAAATGTGAAACTTATGATCAAATTTTTGAGGTCAATTTGACGTTATCTTTAATGTATTATGGAATGGAGCTGTTCAGTTTGATTTAAAGGATATATTTCCTCTCTACTTCCATATTTTCAATGCTGCAAATCGTATCGATAATCAGTCTTCTAATACAATTTCAGAAGACTTAGTGTACATTAATGAAGAATAGGTTGATTATGAAAATCTTATTGTTCAGCTATCAAGTTTGAAGAATCGATTTAATCTTATGATCTTATTTGGTGCACACAGAAATGAATAATCACATTAAATCGCATCCCAAACTCAAATGGTAAATTTGTAAATACCGTTAAAATTGATCCGTATTTGCCGAGAAATATGTCACAGAAGATAAAAATGCAAATTGAAAACAGTAGAAACCATAGATATTAATAAAGATAAGTAGTTAGAAGACGATGATTTATGGCTTAATATAAAAGAATCAATTTGTGAAAGATACGAGTAGTTGCGCTCGTTATAAAATGTTGCCAACGGTAATGCAAGATATTTATAATTTATTGAGCAATACACATGATTAGCACAAAATTGTCTTGTTTCATTCATTTAACAAATCAATCACTTAAATCAATCAAAATAATCATTATTCATTGGA
This sequence comes from Pomphorhynchus laevis, assembly GCA_012934845.2. NCBI lineage: Eukaryota > Metazoa > Acanthocephala > Palaeacanthocephala > Echinorhynchida > Pomphorhynchidae > Pomphorhynchus > Pomphorhynchus laevis. Next base: position 110,335 of record WNNJ02000808.1, on the reverse strand, counting down.
GCGATTTCATGTTCACATCATAGAGATGAAGATGAAAATATACGACCTTTTCATATATTAAACGATTATTTGATTGTTTTGGTTACTGAATATCTTCTCAAAAGCAATTTTTATAAATTTTATCATGACAGAAAAATGACAATTTACATTACAATCTACTGTTAGCATGTGAAGCTAATGCCGTAAATATCCATTTTGATAAAGATTAAATCGATTATATTATTGAATCTGGATTTATTTTTATTAATAATACATACATGTTACATTGTGCCATTATGTTAAGATTTATAAGAAACAACACCAAATCCAGTTCATTAATTTGTTGCTATTTATTGGTACATTTACCAAAACCACATATTGAATTATTTATTATAATAATTTATAGCCTCTTGATAGAAGGATATTAATCAGTCCTCACATAACCGTTTGCTTTGTTTATGAAATTTTGTCGAGATAAATTACGTCATTGTTTGAACATAATAAGTGATATTGATTCGAGATATTAATTTGCTTTTATTTTTTATCATAACACCCTATTTTTATTTAGCATCAATATGTTTATTCAAGATGACTTATAAATATTAAATTTGAAGTAAGCTAAAAAATGTATATTAAACATTATTTATGTTAAAAATGATATTTATAGTTCTAATTCAGCATCGGTTAAGTAAATATGTTAAAATCCCTCAAAACAATAAAAATGTCTAATTGAAATTGAATGAGTGCTTTACATTTTGTTATGTAGTTAACCAAATTGAAAAACTGTCGTTAAGAACGATAAATATACAATAATTTAGCCAAATATATCTGGTTCGTAAATTACTACTCTTTAAATTATAAGTATGCAATGTTATGTTTGATTTCTTCCGTGTCTACTGTCAGCCTGGCCACCAGAACGTTTAATTTAGCGCTCTTTCTCTACATGATAATTTCAAACTCAGAAGCAAAACGAAACAAAAATTTTATTTTGGTAAGTTACTTTTTTATGTCTCTGTTAAACTATGACGATAGTAGAAATACATTTGATAACCAAAATGTTTTCTTAAGTGAAGTTGATAGTATTTCTTCTTTAATTTTTTCATCGAATGTTAATTACAAAGAAAGAATAAATGAGGAGACGGGATCTCTAATAGATAAAATTATCGACATCTTAACAATTTCATCTGGCATCGACAAATATACAATAATTTCTAAAATATTGGAAAATGATTTAAAATTACAAAAAATTATAGATTTTTGTTCATCGAACATTAAGGCCAATGAAAAATCAAGTTTATCTAAAAGTTTAATATCGCGGGAAAACGTGTCAAAATCTGACATCGACATCAAGGTTTCAAACGACCATGTTAATGAATACGTTTTAACAAAGAATATCGATGAAGCTATTATTATATCAGTCGTCGCTTGGACAGATAATGGCGACGCCAATTACATCCTTAATAAAGAGGTGAGTGTCTTTATAAATGAATCGATATCAGCATTACCACCAGGTAGTGTAGGAATAATGATTGTTATATTCCCAAAATATCGTCACAATAATGGCATTGAACGAAGAAATGAATCTAATGATTCTTTCGGATCACTATTCACGTTTCGATTTGCAGTTACACCAACATTGAATGAGATTTTTAGTAATTTCCAATCTGTCACTAGCAATCAAGTAAAAAATAAAATATCGTCAGTCGCTGCTAACGCATGCATGTTATTACAGAAGGTATATTTGCCAATAATATCGAAAATGAAAGGATCTTCTATTGACAAGTTATTACAATCACTCAATCTAACAAATCAAGTTCTTAATTCTTCGGAACAGTCATTTCGAAATGTTCAGCTGACATTACCATCATCACTAACTTATAAATTAACGCAATCAGGAACAATCCATTACAATATAGATTACAACAGTCAACATTTATTAGAACGAACAGTATTATTGCTAGAAAATGGACAGGACATCTCGTCCATGATACTGGAGTTATCAGTGATTCCATCGGTTGTGCGACAATCGGAACTTTATCTTGAATTGATTATGAACAAAGTTAAATATGTGCTATCACTGCTGACAGAAATAAGGTGGAGAACGGTTACTTGTCCAAGTAACGAGAAAATAAAGCTAACTGGACTCGATGCCGAGATTGAATTTTGGCGAAATGCCAATGTTCAACTGGCCACTTTGCTCAAAACTGTATCTCATCCAAGACATAAGGTGAATGTGTATTTGTTAAGGGCTGCTATATCTAGCAATAAGTTGCTTGAATGGTTTAATTGTGAAAAAAGATTAGTAAGTAATTTATGTGAAACCCAAGAAAATTTTAAATACTTATTATCATTATCAAAAATAAGTAGTCCAATATACGGCAGTGATCCTGTTATGATGAAACAATTTTTGCCGTCACTGATGTATTCTGTCAAACTTATGTGTAAATTATCCAGATACTATTCAGAACCTCAACACATGAGTGATTTATTGCTTTGTTTGTGTGCGCAAATTGTGCAATGCTGTAAAAAATGTCTCACTTGTAATGTTGAGGATAATTTAATTAGCATGAAGGATCAAACATTTGAATTAGTAGAAGAAGTTTGTCATATGCACATTGATTTAACTAACGAACTTTTGGAAATGACCGTAAGTGGGACACGAGAAAAGGCTGCATCTTCAATGCCTTTAATAGGTCACGTTTATATGGCTATGGAAGCATTAGATAATGTTTCAACAGAATATACCTTCAGCCCGATTAACATGTTTCTACTGCGAATTCAGAAAATAATTCATGTCCGGAATACAATTAAGAAATACGGATCACAACTTAACAAGGTTACATTAAGAGATTTTTCGATGGAAGCAGAACATCTTGAAGAATTGCTAAGTAAGCTGATAGCTAGTCCAGACAGTTTTTCCGAACATTACACACTTCTTCTTAAGGAGGAAGATCCTACTTTTGAACGATGGTATAAAGATATCTTTCTTTCGGATCTAGATATTTTGAATAAAGCTTTGATTGAAAGCTTAGAGTATCGAGTTCACAAAATTTTTAAAAGTAAATGCAGAAGCATCAACGAAGTGTTACGATGTCTTAAAAGTATAAAATCTATGGAAATAAATGATCTAAGAAAATGTGTGATTAAATTATATTCTGAAGTTGTTCTATACATTATTAACACGGAATTTCCTTTGGTAATGTCGATATATGAACGTGAGAAAAGGAACGCGAGCTATTTTAATCTCACCACTTATGAGACAGTATCGCAAATTCAATGGGTTCGGGGATTGTATTACCGAATTAAGAAGCCAGTAAATGAAATTTTGAGTGTCGATTGCATTTCCGATGCCGAAAAAGATTTGCTCAAACGAGAATTTGATAAAAGAGCACAAACACTCACCATGCATGAGTTACTTACACATAGACATTGGTTGCAATCATTAGAACATCTTCCCAATGCTTTGAAGTCTCCTATTTTTATTGAAAATCAACAGGAAGATAGCAAGCAAAATTATTATAGTGCATTCTTTCGAATAAATGAAACAGTTGAAAGCATAAATTTGAAGAATGGATTATCGCTTTTCCGCCTAAACTTTGATCCATTTATTGAATGTGCAGCTCACACAACTCGGGAATTACTTGATATGAACATATCATGTCCATCTATATGTGTTGACTTACTTAATAATTGGTCAAATTTAGAGGCTAATGCTTATCGGTTAAGAAACATAGTAAGAATTTATAATGATATTCAAATTCGTTCATCTGAAAGAACATACAGAAATGTCATTAAAAAATTGTTTTGTGAGTACCCGTCTAAATTATATAGTTTACTCCAGGAAGGTAAAATTATTTACAACTGGCAATCACCGGGGTTAACAAAGTACACAGGACAGTGTGAATTGGAAGTTGATATGATGGAAAATCTCGTCTATCGAGTTGAATGGTTAGTAGCGAACCGTATCCATAGACATTTAGATACATTATTTAACATTTCGTTGATGACAATTCCAAATGTTACATCAAAAACACACATGTCCAATTATAACGGGCAACAAGTTAACGAAAAACATCAATGTATTACTTTAGAAGAGTTTGCTCAACTAACCAAAAAGGACACGTTAACTGCAGCCGTTAGTATTGCCGCACTAAATTCCAAAATTGAAAACGCGGTTTTAGATTTAATTGAAATGTTTACAGAGGCATGTGATGATCAGGCTGGGTCAATTACTTTTCAACCGTGTCATGGGTCAACAGTGAAACTTGGAAGGCTTGGAAAGTTACAACGGTCTATTGTTCAGACATTTGCTTTGACCGACAAAGGTCTTCGCAAAATCCATCAGCTACGTTCTATTCCAACATCTCAGCAAACCATAGAAGACAGCGAAAATAAGTCGAATGAAGACGGTAAACAATTGCAAGAAATTAATGGTGAATTAGCACGGGTATGGAATTACTATGAAGGACGTATGACTGAAGGATTAATTTATATAACAATAAACTCGTTAGACAAGCTTCGGGAACATTTATTGAGTAGAAAACGTGTTCAATTAAATAAAGTTGAAAAATGTAAAACAGCTTTATACGTTCAAAGCTCTGATGCTCTAAATGATGAACATGTACAAACACCTGTCTTCTGTGTTGATGTTATTCTAGAGGATCAGATAATAAAATTGAGTTCGAGTGTAGACAAATTGCAGCATAGCGTGAATCAGGTGTTGCAATATATTTTAAATGTTTCAAAAGGAGTCAAGAGATGGGGTCAATCGAAGGAATTAAAAGCGGATATGATTCACTGCATAGACTACCCAGGGAGACTTGATGCAATGCGAGGAGACATCGACGTATTTCAATTAATTTTAAAGAAATTGTCTACTTTGGATTGTAAATTCGTTCCAGAAAATGCAAAATCCACTGATGTATATAATTTATTTGAGTTACCTCTGGCGGTTTTATATAATGATATTCGCACAGATGTTGAGGTAAACCGAATTTACAAGGATTTATCAAATTGCATTGCTATGAATAAAGAAATTTTTGAAAGTAGTCTGCAGTATTTATACAAATACAGTTATATTTGGCAATCAGATGAAACCATATCGGATAAAATTGTAGCTATAAAAAGGGAAGATTTTGAAATTATGTCCATACTTAACGGATTAAGTGAACTTGACAATATGGTAAAATCTGTACAACAGATTGAAGATTATCAAAACATCTTTCCATTAAAGCTAATAATGACTCCTTTTAAAAGTAGTATCGTTCAACAAGCCGTAAATAGAAAACTAAAAGCATGTGAACACGTTAAAAAACTGTTAATTGAAAATGCATCAAGTATTCATATGTTTATGCAGAGATTAATAAAAAAACTAGACAAGGAACTTCGTTCTGTAGATGACTTTAAGACCGTTCTATCTGCAATTAACGCAACACGAAGTTCTCAACCTAAAATAGAAAGATCCTGTATGAAGTTACGTACAGCTTTTAATGCAATAGCTTATCATTATCCTGAAGCACAGCAAAGCTTGCGGCCATTTAATATCACGGATAAGTCTGAAGAGCTTGCACGTAGTTATGAAGAATTAATAGCAAACACTGAATTAGCACATTATGACATTTTAAAATCTAGAAGTATGTTCGTAAATGATCTATTAAATGACATTGAAGTATTCAGTAGCGAACTTAACGAATTTGACAATCAATACCAAACTACAGGACCCATGATAGAAGGAGTAGCTGCTAAAGAAGCAAGCGATAGAATGAGATTGTTCAGTTCGAAGTTTGATCTCTTATGGCATCGATACCGATCTCTTTATGAAGGCGAGCAACTGTTTAATTTACCACATCGTAAGTTTAATAGACTGTACTTTCTAAAGAAAGAGCTTACCAGTTTTAATCGTCTTTACGCGTTGTTTGATCAGGCAAACCAAACCATAGATAGGTTCAAAGATACAGTGTGGTCAAAAATTAACATTAGCTTAATGACAGACGAAATATCGGACTTAATGTCACGATGTAAAAGAATGCCAACTAGTCTCAAAAAGTGGCCAGCTTACCGGGAACTATCTGAGCTTATAGCTGAATTTCTTGAAAAGATTCCGCTTTTAGAAATGCTATCTAACAAAGCTATGCAAATACGGCACTGGCAAAACATGGAATCAATTTTTAATTTACCTTTGAATGTTTCGGACGATGCTTTTCCAAGTAGGACAGTTAGTTGGTATTCCAATGATTGAAAAGAAAGAACAAATAGAAGATGTGTGTATTCGTGCAATGAAAGAACAAGAAATCGAAGCCAAACTTAATTCGCTTGAATCTGAATGGCGAACAAGAGAATTTAAACTTGCACCTTTTAAAATGAGAGGAGACATAATACTTAAAGGTCAAGATACATCAGAGGCAATATCAGCAATTGAAGATTCAAATCTAATATTGGCGAGTTTGGCTTCAAACCGCTATAATGAACATTTCAAGGCTGATATTCAAAAATGCATTGATGATTTAGCGATTACTTATGAAGTTACGACTAAATGGATTCAAGTTCAGAATTTATGGGTATACTTGGAAGCAGTGTTTATAGGAGGAGATATTTCAAGACAATTGCCTTTGGAAGCACGGAAGTTTAATGCAGTGGATAAAATGTGGTTAAAAATGATTACAAAAGTGAAAGAAACGCCGAACATATTGTCATGTTGTATATCTTACGATAATAATCTTGAAATGTTAGATTTTATGTTATCTCAATTGGACATGTGTCAAACGTCATTAGCAGGATATCTTGAATCAAAAAGATTGATTTTTCCGCGATTTTACTTTCTGTCTGATCCGGTACTATTAGAAATTCTCGGTCAAGCTTCGGAACCTATAAAGTTACAGCCATATTTCAATGCATTCACTGAAAGTGTAAATTCAGTTAAATTTAACGAATCTAGCAAAGAAACGGAAGATTACGCGGGTAAATCAAGCGGACAATCACAGCAACATTCAAGTATTCTAGCAATACAGAGTGAAGATAATGAAGTATTGGAGCTGGTGCGTCCTGTGTATACTAAGAAAACTACGGTTGAAGAGTGGCTTGGTGATTTTCTTCTGTCTTGTCAGGACACAGTTGAAGCTAGAATACAGAAATGCGTAGCTTCCATGGGTAATAGCGAATTTGATTTACAATCCTTCTTTTTAGAGGAAAACCAACAATTTGGATTAATCATACTACAATTACTATGGACAGCGACTAGCGAAAATGCAATAAAAAATCAGCTAAAAACAGGTAACTCTGTTCGTAAGGCTAGCAAATATTTCCAACTGCTTCTCGACCAACTAATTGAAAGAACTGTAGATGATCTATCATCAATGAACAGATTAAAATATGACACATACATAACTATACATATTCACCAAAGAGACGTTTTTAGCGACCTAGCAAACCTAAATTTAAAAGATGTTCGCAATTTTGACTGGACTAAACAAAGTAGATTTTATTATGAAGACGTTACGAACTCGATGGTTGTTAGTATTACCGACGTAGATTTTATGTACGGGAATGAGTTTCTTGGGTGTAGTGAACGATTAGTAATAACACCTTTGACAGATAGGTGTTATATATCATTAGCACAAGCATTAGGAATGTGCTATGGTGGCAGTCCAGCTGGCCCAGCAGGTACAGGCAAAACCGAAACAACCAAGGACATGGCAAAATCGATAGGAAAGTACTGTATTGTACTTAACTGTTCAGAACAATTTGATTACAAAGGACTTGGTAAGACATTTAAGGGCTTAGCTTAATCAGGTTGCTGGGGATGCTTTGACGAATTTAACAGAATAAATTTGCCTGTTTTATCCGTGGCAGCCCAGCAGATTCAAACATTATTACATGCAAAACGAAACCGGCACAGTGAATTGATATTCACAGACGGTCAACGAATTTCTATGGATACTTCTTTCGCGATAATAATAACAATGAATCCAGGATACGCGGGTAGACAAGAACTGCCTGAGAATTTAAAAGTTAATTTCAGAGTTGTCGCAATGATGGTCTCAGATCGACAGATCATAATACGTGTTAAATTGGCCAGTTGTGGATTCAAAAACAATGTGATACTATCTCAGAAATTCTATTTACTGTATAAATTATGTGAGGATCAACTCAGTAAGCAAGTTCACTACGATTTTGGTATGAGAAATGTTCGTGCTGTTTTAAGAACACTGGGCACAGCAAAGAGACAAAATGCTGAAGAAGAAGAATCGGTTGCTGTTCTCAGAGTTTTAAGAGATATGAATCTATCGAAATTAGTTGATGAAGATGAACCGCTATTTCTATCACTACTTAATGATTTGTTTCCGTCAGTCTCCATAAAAGCAAACAATAAAAATGATTTGCAGGTAGCTATTGATTTTAAATGTAACGAACTAAATCTATGCAATCATGCAGATTGGAATTTGAAGATCCTTCAATTGTATGATACACAACTTGTTCGTCACGGTATAATGGTGCTTGGACCTAGTGGTGTCGGTAAATCATCTTGCATTACAGTGCTGCAAGGAGCGCTAACGATTATGGGAACACTGACACGAGAATATCGAATGAATCCAAAGGCGATAACATCGGCACAAATGTTCGGCGAACTTGACGTTGCCACTAACGATTGGACGGATGGAATATTCTCTATTTTATGGAGACGATTTCTTAAAATGTACAGTAACAGCGTTAGGAAACAAAGAAAAGAAGCCTGGTGGATGGTATTGGATGGTCCTGTTGACGCTGTTTGGATCGAAAATTTAAATTCAGTTTTAGATGATAACAAATTGCTAACATTGGCAAATGGTGATAGAATACCAATGGCTACGAATGTCAAAGTAATATTTGAAGTGCATAATATTGATAATGCCAGTCCTGCAACCGTGTCCAGAAACGGTATAGTATACATGAGCAGATCGACCCTATCGTGACGTGCTATTGCACAATCATGGTTAGCTTCAGATAAAGATAAAAAATACAAGAATGCGATTTACAAAATACTTGACAATGTCTTCGATAAACTAGAACAGTATGTACGAATAAATTTATCACCTACAATGTCTGCTTATGAATGTAACTACATTTCACAGATGCTAAGTCTCACTGACGGTATGAATGCGGAGTTTGATCAATGTAATGGCAATGAAGATGTTTTAAAGCGTCTTAGTTCTTTCACAATTATTTGGAGTTTTGGTGCACTTTTGGAGCTTGATGATCGTTCTAAACTGGAAGTTTTTATACGAGATAATTTAAGTGATCAGTTGAATTTGAATGACCAAAGTTTTTCAAATACAATTGTAGGAAACAGTACACAATCTGTATTTGATCATTTTCTAAGTAAAGAAGGTGTTTGGGAACATTGGTCTCGCTTAGTAAATGATTGGAAATATCCAATGGAAAGTGAATCGCTTGTTGAATATTCGAAAATTTTAGTTCCTAATGTTGACAATGTAAGAACAATGTATCTGGTAGATTCCATTGCTAAGCAGAAAAAGCCGGTTTTACTCGTTGGAGAACCAGGCACCGCGAAAACGGTCATTATCAATAATTATATGTCAACTAGTTATGACGCTACAGTACACGAATGTAGGACAATGAATTTCAGCTCAGCAACAACACCAAATCAGATCCAACGCACACTTGAAAGTTATTTCGACAAGCGCGTTGCAAACACTATCGGACCAGCAGAAAATAAGCATATGACCATATTCATTGACGATTTAAGTATGCCTATGGTAAATGAATGGGGAGATCAAACAGCTAACGAAGTTGTTCGCCAGGTTATCGAATTTAACGGATTCTATAGCTTAGATAAACCTGGCGAATGGACAAATATAGTAGATATTCAATTTTTAGCTGCTATGATAAAGCCGGGTGGCGGTCGTAATAATATTCCAGAACGACTAAGACGACATTTTATCACTTTTAATTGTACTCTTCCAGGAAACGAAGCGATGGATAAAATATTTATGTCAATTGCAAACTACTTTCATGAAAGTAGAGGATTTTCCCTAGACGTTATTAATGCATGTAGCTATATTGTGGAGGCCACAAGGCAAATATGGCAAGCAGTTAAACTAAAAATGCTGCCAACTCCTGCTAAGTTCCACTATATATTTAATTTAAGAGATTTGTCTAAAATATGGGAGGGAATTATTCGAATCAGTAGTGCAGAGTGTTCAACTGTTAAGGAGTTAGTTCATTTATGGAGACACGAATGCTCACGAGTTTTGTCGGATAGACTAATTATCGAATCTGAAATTGAGTGGTTTAAAAACGTTCTCAACGATGAAACTGCTAAGCTTACACATCGATTAATAGAGAAGGAAACCGAACACGAAGCGGGTGTTAATTCAGTGAGGGAAAGTTTTGCCAGCATTGGAGATAGCAGTAGGCACAAAATAAATGCCGTTGGGATAATATCCTCACGGTCTGATGCTAAAATATCGTTAAAGAAATCTGGAGACATGGCTAACTCATATGAAGATGAATTATTCTGTGACTTTCAACGAGCTGAAATAGAAGTAACCGACGATAATGTGGATAATCTTGAAGCCGGAGATAGTTTACAACCAAGAGTATATGAACGTGTTTTAGATATGGAGAATATACGTAATATTCTTAAAAATAACATGGAAAGAATGAACGTGGAAGTTAGAGGCAATAATATGGATATTGTATTTTTCGATGATTCAATTAAACATTTGCTACGAGTATCAAGAATAATAACAAAGCCTAAAGGACACGCGCTGCTTGTAGGCGTCGGAGGTTCAGGAAAGCGATCGATGGCTGCTTTGGCTGCTTACATTTGCGGTCATAAAATTTTTAAGATTATGGTGACCAGAATTTACAATGTAGCTTCGTTTCTAGAAGATATGCGTCTTTTGTATAAGATGGTGGCTAAGAGTGAAAGAGGTGTATCATTTATTCTGGCGGATACTGATATTAACGACGAGCAGTATCTTGAATATGTTAATAATATGTTGAATACCGGAGAAATTCCAGGGTTGCTAGGAAAAGAAGATTACGAACCTATTTTGAATGAGCTGGCTTTTAGTATCAAAAGAATGAATCCTAAAGCCATTATCACGAGAGAAACGTTAATGCAGCATTATTGGCAAAGAATACGTGCTAATCTTCACATTATTCTTTGTTTGTCACCAGAGAACAAACGGTTTAGAGAGAGGGCAATGAAGTTTCCTGGTCTCATCAGTGGATGTACTATTGATTGGTATCATAAATGGCCTATTGAAGCGTTAACTAGTGTGTGTAGTTATTATCTACATAAATTTGAGATGGACTGTCGACCGAGTACTAAAACCGCCGTTATAAAAGTAATGAGTCAAATTCACGATGATATTTCAACAACCTGTAGCAAATATTTTGAACTTACTAGAAGACTTATTAGTGTAACTCCGAAATCGTTCCTATCATTTATTACTAGTTATCAACAACAATATATGGAGAAAAGAGAATACCTAGAGAAAGAAAAAGCAAAGATGAAAATTGGAATCGACAAACTGCATGAAGCAGCTGAACAAGTTAATTCAATTTCAGCAGAGCTGGTAGGAAAGGGGAAAGAAATCGAGGATTTAAATTCTATTGCGTCAGAAGAGTTACGTAGTACTGAGGGTATAAAGAAAAACGCCGAGCAGCAGGAGGAACGTGTAAAAAAAATAAAGCATGATGCAGAGTCAATCGTGGAAATAATAGCCGAACAAAAAGAGGCAGCTGACCGAGAGATGGAGCCAGCAAAGCATGTACTGGACGAATGTAAAAAAGGCTTTACTTGAAATCACGAAACCAGATATTGATTATTTAAAAAAGCTTCCCAACCCACCACAGTTAATAATGATCATAATTGATTCCATTCTTATACTTTTAAGATACAGAGTTGGTGCAATTACGATAAACACGAACGTAGGTAGCAAATTACCCCCATTTTACAATACAAACAATAGTGAGATAAGCAAAATGCTCGGTAATCCACAGATAATGAAAATGCTATACGAACTTAATCCTGATGAGCTCAACGATGAAATCCTGGAGTTAACAGGAGCATATTTTAAATATGTCGGATATGATTATAATATGGCTTACAAAGTTTTCAAAAATCTAGCTCCCCTGACAAATTGGGCAAAGAAAATGGAGCAATACTATGATAAAAACAAAGCTGTTTTACCGCTCAAAAACAATGTGCGTAAACTAGAATTCAAGCACAAGAAAGCACAGTTGAAGTTAAACAAGGCAGAGGCAGAGTATCAGAAGACAAATCAGATCCTTCAGAAATGTCTTGTTCAATATCGCAAGGCAATGGACGAGAAAAAAGTAGTTCAAGATCAATACGATGCGTTACAACATCGACGAGATACAGCAGCAAGTTTGATTGATGGTCTAACTGACGAAAGGAAGCGATGGAGTCGACAGAGTATAGATTTTGAACGAACAATTAAAAGACTACCTGGAGACGTTCTCTTAGCTACGGCATTTATATGTTATGCAGGACCGTTTAGCCAAAATTTCAGGAATCTGTTGACAGAAAATTGGCTAAAAATTATAAGACAAGAAAGAATTCCGTTGACAGATAGGTTTGATATTGTAAATAATATGGTTGATGAGGCCCGCATAAATGAATGGAATCTTGAAGGTTTACCCGCCGATAGATTGTCAACTGAGAATGGAATAATCATTACTAAAAATAACAGATATCCTTTACTCATTGATCCTCAGTTACAAGGTAAAACATGGATTGTTAACAAAGAATCTCAAAATGATTTGATAATAACACAGTTAAACTCAAAGTCTTTCAGAGATCAGCTAGAAAAATGTTTATCAGGTGGCCAAACACTTCTTATTGAAGATGTTGAAGAAGAACTGGACCCAACGATGGATAATGTGCTGGACAAAAAGTACTTTAAATTAGGAACTTCGATGAAATGTAAAATTGGAGACAGAGATGTTGATGTCAATGACAATTTTATGTTGTATATTACGACAAAACTATCAAATCCAGAATTTCCGCCAGAAACATTTGCACGATGTGCAGTTATTGACTTTGCAGTAACTATGCTTGGTTTGGAAGAGCAATTACTTGCAATTGTAATAAACCACGAACGAGCGGAAATTGAAAGAGAACGAGTGATCACAGCAAAAGAAATGTCAGCCAACCAAAAGCGGTTGAAAGAACTTGAAAATAGTTTGCTATTTAAATTAACAAGTATTGAAGGATCCGTGCTAGACGATTTGGAACTTATTCGAGTACTAAATGAGAATAAATCTACTGCTAATGATATAAAACAGAAGATGATGATAGCAGAAAAAACGAGAGTAAAATTAGAATTTGCTCGTGAGGAATACAGGTCTGTTGCAATTCGTGGGAGCGTACTGTATTTTATAATTACAGAAATGGCATTAGTAAATCACATGTACCAAACGTCTCTTCATCAGTTTCTTGAAATTTTTAACGAATCAATGGATAGCAGCTATAGTAACAGTTATAGCATTAAATCAACTAACTCAAATCAACGAGCAAATGATATCGTAAAACTCTTAACAGAAATGACTTGGAATTATGTCTCAAGAGCAATTTACCGTCATGATAGACTACTGTTTACTTTACTTTTAGCCTTAAAAATAAAATTAAGATCTGGTGATATTAAAATCAACGAATTTATGGCATTTGTTAAAGGTGGTGCTAGCATTGATTTAGATAGTTGCCCTCCCAAACGATATAGCTGGATTGATAACGTAACATGGATGAATTTAGTCGAAATAAGTCATATTCCACGCTTCAGAAATATAATGCAGCATCTAAAAGAAAACGAATCTAAGTGGAAAGTTTGGCAGAGCTCTTCAAAAATTGAAGAAACTAATCCGCCAATACCGCTGAACGAAGGTATAAATTATGAATTTGACAGATTACTAATGGTACGTGTATGGAGTCCTGATAAAATTATAGTCACGGCTCAAACCTTTATTGCTCATACAATCGGTAAACAGTTTGTTCAACCATACATATTGAGAATTGAAGATTTAGTTAATGAAAGTAATTCAAAGAAGCCTATACTTGCTTTGCTATCAAGTGGTAATGATCCCACTAATTCGATTGTGTCGATAGCTGCTAAAAAATGCAAGGAGATATCAATTGTGGCATTAGGACAAGGTCAAGAGCAACATGCAAGATCTGCAATGCTACATGCGATGCAAACCGGCAATTGGATACTCTTGCAAAATTGTCATCTTGGTCTTGATTACCTAAACGAATTCTATGTTGAACTTAACACAATTGATAGTCACCAAGATTTCAGAGCATGGCTGACTACCGAGTATAATGAATACTTCCCCATACAAATGTTACAATGCGCTATTAAATTCACCAATGAAGCTCCACAGGGAATTCGAGCCGGTTTATTCAGAACTTATCAAAATGTAACTCAGGAATTTATCGAGGCAATTAGTGCAAAACCATGGCCTTCATTGATATATTCTATATCATACTTGCACAGTGTGTTTCAAGAACGAAGAAAATATGGTCCGATGGGTTGGAATGTACCCTATGAATTTAGTCAAACAGACTGGGAAGCGTCACTAAAATATATTCGTAATCTATTAGCACGTTACGACAAAAATCCTATAATTTCATGGAAGGCTTTACGCTACATGATTGGCGAGATACAATATGGTGGTAGAGTGACTGATGACATGGATCGACGGCTAATTCTATCCTATAGCAAATTATGGTTTAAAGAAGCTCTTTTAACTGATCGCTTTGATTTTTGTCCTCCAACAAATATTTACTCAATACCGCAATCTAGCAAAATGAAGGACATATTAGCATTTATTAGCAACCTACCAATTACGGATAAAGCAAGAATTTTCGGGTTGCATGCTAATTCCGACATGAGCTATCAGATTATGCAAAGTAGCTATGCCTTATCAACAATAGTTAGCATTCAGCCAAAAGATGAGTCATCGACAATTATACCAATACTATCAAAAACATCGTTTAAAAATGATGAAGATGAATCCAAAGCGTCAGCAGAATTAATATCAGTGTTGGATCAAAGTCGAGAAACCAACGTAAAGCGGATAGCTGCTGATATGCTTACTAAACTACCGGAAAATTTATCTGAATTAGAAATTCGAAAACGATTGCAAATTATGGGATCCATACAGCCTATGTCAATATTTTTGACCCATGAAATAAACCGGATGCAAAAGTTACTCAATATTATTAGGCAATCACTTACTGACGTGATTTTAGCCATAGATGGAGTTATTGTTTTAAGTGATGAATTAAAACAAACAGTTGATAATATTTACGACGGGCGTATTCCGATTATGTGGACAAGATATTCTTGGATCTCAGAAGGTTTGGGGTTCTGGTTTAGCGAATTGGTTTCTCGAAATACTCAGTTTGAAAATTGGATCCGAAAAGGTCGCCCAAAGTTGTTTTGGTTTGCTGGATTCTTTAATCCGTCTGGATTTTTAACAGCTATGAGACAAGAAATTACTCGATCACATCATGATTGGGCACTGGATTTCGTTACTGTAGAAAGTACTGTAACACGAATGAATAAAGAAGATGTTAGGCAGGCTCCTACCGAGGGTGTCTACATATATGGTATGTACTTAGAAGGTGCGGCTTGGAATCCAAAGCAAGCTTCTTTGTGTGAGCCTGCAAATAAAATTTTATACCACCTGATGCCCGTCATTCACATGTATGCAGTGAATGAACAATCAAAAACTAAAAAACAAGCAGCTAACATAACACCTATAAAAAGTGAACGTCGAGCTAATCGAATGATATCTGGCATTGATAAAAAACAAAGAAATTCGAAAACTGTTGTCAAAATATACGATTGCCCGGTCTACAAGCGCAATACAAGAACTGACGAGAACTATATAACATCAATACAGCTTAATTCTGGCAATGAAGATCCGTTGCATTGGATTTTAAGAGGTGCTGCATTAATAAACAATGTTAATTAATATTAAACGTTGCTGATACTGTTAGTATTCTCGTAATGTGTACTGATTTTTTTTACAAAAATATTAAAAACTAAATTTCAAATTCTTTGTTATATTGCTAGTTTTTAAGTCACTATAATTAACCATTTATATGTGATGCAGTATAACCAATCATGAGCTAAAATTTTATTTGAAAATGAATACAAGGAGTATTGTAATCTAATTAGTAAATGAAGCTTTTTTACATTTCGCTTATGATGTTGAGTAAGGACTTTATGTATACAATCGTACAAAATGAACGAATACAAAAATAATTAGAACAATAGCCAAAGATAAAACGGACGGAAATTGTAATGAAATAATGCGCGACAAACGATAAAATCAGGATAGATTCAAAAATAGCAGTCAACTTAATATTCACAAATCAAAACCTATTAAAAATTATGTTATAGATCACTGTTATACGAATAAAAACGGTGCATTTAAAGTTGAAACTGTAGACAAAATAGTCAAAGCTTCACGGAAATCAATAATATGATAAAAGGTATAAATATTCCGCTTTCATTCAGGCAATCAAGACTATAAATTAATCATAATAATACATTAATTTTAAGTATTATTTTTTAGAAGTAAATTTATTAGAATCAAGAATAAAGAAAACATAAATGAGAAAAAGCGTAAGCAATCCAAAACATTCATAAATACTCTTAAGCTATAATGTTAGCGTAGTAACGTGGAACTCGATGCCAAGGAATACGACTAGCCCTCAAGCACAGGCTGGCAGCTCTTGCCATTGTAAAACCAAATTTAGAACGAAGCAATCGAATACATTCACTATAAGGAATGTCTCGCTTTCTGGCTTGAAGCATTGCAATTCTTTTGAGAATATATTGTGCGGAAGATCTTAGCCTACCTGTTGTTGAGATCACGAATGGACAAAAAGTTGCTCGTTCAATCGATGTAACTCGTTCACGGCACTTCTGAGTTTTTCTTGATTCGTGATATCGATAAGGGCCATAGTCAGCATTTCTTGAGTAGGATGGTGCCAAATGACTAAATGTACAAATGTCCACAAGGGACAACACCGTACTATTTCCGAAAAGACCATGACATGATACATCCTATCTCGCTTCCTTATCACGAGTTGTTGATTTATTTTCGAACTCATACCCGTTAGGTACTGGTAGCAGCACTGGTTCCAGCGTAATCAAATTGCACACGCCATCTAACTCACTTGCCAATAAATCCCTAACTATGTTGTGCCGAATTGTCGGAATACCTCCAGTTTATCAAGCGAGTGAATGATTGATAGTTAAAGTCTCTCCACATCTACAAGTTGAAGACACCCCACGAGAGTTCCAGTTATAACGTATAGCCAGAGCATCTTGAAACTCTTGCTTCGTCAAATTTAATCCAAGTGATTGTAACGGTCTCGAAGCAAGCCACGTTGTTGAACTTTTATCGGATGCATACTTCACTAAGCTCTTTAAGGAATCATCATTAGAAACTAAACACTCGATTCGAAGTTTGTTACAAGTATCTTTTTCACGATGAAAGCGCTTTATAAGTCTCTCTGCTTTATTTTTAGATCGCTTTCTTTTAAACCGCTCAGCAAAGGCTCGCACATCGCCACATACCACTCATATTCTGTATTAGAAAAGTCACATGGATCTTTTATACCAATTCCACCGTGAGATAAAGGCATTAGCATTAGCTCGTTTTCATATTCTGTCAAATGGTGATTGCCGGTGATTTCTGGAATAAGCTTTTTGAGTAGATAATCTTTTAGTCTCGTATAATGGCTACTGTCAACATTACATGTTCTCTGCAAATAGTTCCACTCAAACTGCATGACTTGTGTCAAAGTGGTAAATGCAACGTGATGATCTATTATTGCAACACTCAACAATCTACTTAATCTGAACAACCATTTATCCACTTTGGCATTGACAAATGAGACCATAAATCCATAGGACCCTATTGGCGATCCTAATACTACCACACCATCAGAAACAACCGACAATTGATACTCATCAAACATGTCCTTAACTTGTGAGAAATGTTCTTGATGTGCCAGAACTCTACATTTGATTTCATTGACGTAAAAGCCATATTTAGGACCGATTGTCTTTATCGCGTTCCAAACCATAATATTGTCATCTATGGTACCGACACAGTTAGCATCATCAGCGAACCATCTATGTAGAACAAGAGCAGCAACTTCTTTAAGTGCATCAATCATCGGCAGGAAGAAAGCAGCAAACGCGATCATCGAAAGCGGGTCTCCCTGAGTAAATCCTTCTCGAGAATACAATATTTCATCAAAGATGGATAGTGTTAATTCCTCAGCATATACATTATGAAGGACTATCGACAACGATGGACATATATTTTTAACATTGATCAGTGCTAATTTTCTGTTAGCGCAGTTGAACGCATTTCGAGCGTCAATCTGAAGTACACATAGGTCCTCGTCATTATTAAAAATTTGACGAACTGAGTGAGCGCCAGTCTCGATTCCACATCGATGCCCTGCGCAGAGTTGAACACATCCAGAAACTTTCTGAAGATCTTTACTTACACGTCGTGCGAGCACTTTGCAAATGATACGCCGACAAACGTCACCATCTACAATCGGACGAATCCCAGGATTTTTATCGATAGCGATCAGGCGACTGGAGGTGAAAACTGTAAGGGATCCTTTTACGAGAGACTTAGATGCTATTAATATTGCAAACTCCGCAAGGCTAACAGCAAGACGTTCTGATGATTACCTGTAGGAAACTAGCATGTCCTGCCAGCTCCTAGCATTGACACCTGATGGACCCGCTGTCCCTTTAGTAGTACGAGCTGCAGCAACGATGTCCGAAGCAGAAATGTTTTGAAATTCAATAGGGTGATGATCCACCCTGAATAGCATTGGTTCGTGTAACATCGCATCTTCTTCAGCATCCTTACTTTCTGAATGCACTTCAATCAATCTTTGCTAAACTGATCGATTTTGGTAAACATCTTGAGGTGAGTACACATTGCATCGCCCATTATCGTGCTCAATCAGCCGCATTGCAACACGCACTTTTCCATTTTTCATTAATTTTATAAACCTCCTTGTCCATCCACTAAAATCATCGTGTGATGCAGTATGTTTTCATCGACATCTACTTTGAAGGGCGCGTGCTATATAAATCAATGTGGGAATGTCACCAGCACTCCATAATTCCATTCGCCGTTCCAAATTTTTTCTAATACTTTTAGTTTTCGAATTTTTTAATTTCTGTAAAATGAGTTGACAAAATACGAGAAAGTCTTAAGTGTTATTTGCATTGATTCGGGATTTGAAACAGCTATTTCATAACATTGAGCTAAATGATCAATGAATTTGTGGCTGGCGGCGCACTTTGGTAAGTAGTAAAGATTTGGAAGCCAACCAATTTCTTCACCATACACTATATTAATCAAATCTTCGGTAGTAGGCTCTAAGACTGGTGTGCTGGAATTCGAAGTTAATTCTTGCAAATAAATGCCACAAGCTCCTTCTACATTTTTCTTGGGGAGGTTTTAGCAATTTGATGCCAAACAGTCTACACATGACATCTTTCCTTTCGCGCATTTGCATTCCCGGTAAATCGTTGACTGCCCATTACAACCACATCAGCGCCTACTAGATGCTGGTTTACCGCGTGGCATTGTAAGTTTATTGTGTGTTTCAATAAAGTATTATTTATAATTTTAAGTATTATTTAAAAATAATTATAATTTATTATTAATTATTTATTAGCGAATAATTATTTTTATTATCAGTTAATAAATTATAAATTATTTATTTTTGTATTGTGACCGCTGATGAAACCCTGTCCAAACTTGTTCTTACTACATATTAACTCATTTTGTGACAATTCACACGTAGTGACACCAAAGTAAGATTAGTTATTATCGTCATAATTTTTATTATACATTCAACAACATACGAGCATTAGCTCAAATAGCTGGCTCACAATAAGTTCGTAAATAACTTTTGTTTTAATTTAAAAAATTAAAATTTAAATTTTTTCAACATACTGAATAAATCAATTCATAAGTTTTTGAGTAAATGTTAATTGATAGATGGTCGATGTTGTGAGATGAAAAAAGTATGGCTTATCATATCGATTTTTTTAGGAAAAATTATTTTTAAGTACAAAAAATTGAACATTATCACTGAAAGCGGACCCAAAACTGAACCTTGAGGTACTCCAAGATGACATTCTCTAGACACAGACAATGACCAATCGACAAGTACTCAAAGCAACGATCACGAAGAAATTCTCTAATCCAATCAATCATTATGTTTTGGAGTCCAGTATTGACAAGTTTCTGAAGAAGTAGACCATGATCTACTCTATCAAAAGCTTTTGAAAAGTCGAAGAATATAATGTCTGTATTGGTATAGTGTACCTTATTCGCTGTCCAATCAAGATGAACATCAAGCAAATTTCAAACAGTTGAATAACCCTCCCGAAATCCGTGCTGATTAGGGACTAAAATTTTTCCTACACGAAAAAACTCAACCATGTAGCGATGCACAAACCTCTCCAACACTCTACAGCAAATGCAGGTAATGCTCACCGGCCTATAATTCTCGACGAAAGAGCGATCTCCCTTCTTGAAGTAGGGAAGAACAATTGACTGCTTCCACACATTAGGAAGAGATCTTTCTAAGATTGACTGGCGAAAAATTGCACAGAGAGGAACGCAAATTGAACCTGCTAATCTGCGCAGATAAACAGAAGGTAGTAAGTCACAACCTCTTGAGCAATTTGCTTTTAGACGGCGTATAAATATTTTTTTGTTTATATAATAATCTTCTTTAGTAACACCAGCGATAATCACATCATCTTTGTATGCAAACACCAAAGTAGTTATAATTCGCTGAAATGAAATATCTCTGTTAGTTAAACCAAAAATCATCCTCTTAAATTAATTAATAAACCTGCTAATTCAGATGCTGTATCCACCCTATCGCAGTGGTATTTGATTATGAGCTGATTTTAAGTAGAAAGAGCTGAAAGAGAGATTTTGTCAATTAGATTATCAGTTCTTGGTAAAGGACGTCACCCAGAGATGTGAATTTGTTAATAGTTCATGAATAATCCACTATCATACGATGCTTAGCATTTCGTTTAGTAAGAATAATAGCTTATGCTCACTAGGAAGAATAACAACGTTCGATGATACTTGACGCAGCAACTTTTTAATTTCCTCTTTGATAAATGAGTCATAGAATGTTGTTCGTCGTCTGGACCGGATTTGAATTAGGTTGCAATTAGGTGAAAGAGAATGAAGCTCGGATTGGGCAAATGACCAGAACACATTGAAAATGTTTGTAAATAAATAGAATGGTTAGCGCCTCAAAATGTATTTTTAAATCATTAAAGCGAGAGAGAAATAAATGACCAAGTATAACATAAGTATACACCGTGTCAAATACCAACAAATTCACATATTCAAGGGTTTGACCTTTTACTTTAATGGATGTAATACACATTCTAGTTATGTTACATGTATGTAAGTCCGACGCTAGATGAACAATCTCGTTACAAGGACTTGTAAGAAGTTTGTAGAACTCAAGTGCTTGTAGATATATAAATTCACCAACACTTCCGATATCAATTAAGGCATTGAGTTGGTTCCCATTTATTTTAACTGATATCATTACTTTATTCAATGACGGTTTTATTGGACTGCAGGAAGTGGTGGCTAGATCTACATTATTTAGATTACGCTTGCTTGACTGTGAAAAATCGACATACTTTAGCGTATTGATCTTGTTTACCGCAATTGTTGCACTTTATCAAACGAGCGGGACAATCGATTTTAACATATCATACATCTTCACAGAAATAACATGTGTGTTGAATGGAAGACACATATGGTACTTTACATTTCAAATTTCGTAGTTATCAGAACTTGTTTTGCATGAAGAAACTAATATAATTCTCAGAGCCGAATTGTGGAGTATAACACAAGACCTAAAATTCAGGGTGTTCGAAACTTTGAGCAGTATTAAGTGCTTGTTCCATAGTAAGCGTACACTTTTTAAAAAGTCTTTGACGGATAATTGTTGATTTTAATTTGCGTATAAAAGAATCTCTTAAGTACTCTTTAGATGATCTTCAGCGGATACAGCAGTAAAATCGCATTATTTATCAAGATTGTGTAAACGTTAAAAATAAAGATCGACACATTGATCTTTCGTTTGCCTGCTGATAGACAATAAGTGACGATTTTACACTGTTCTTTATGCTTTGTAAACATTAATCTCGGTTTTTCGAAGGCGTTCTTAAAAGTTTCACAATCATCGCTACGCGAGTAAAGTGAACCACTAATCATGTTAATCAGAACATGAAGTTTTTGTTCCTCGGTTAATCTGTAACGACTGAGAGAAAGAATGCGAAGCGCTTTCTTCAGTGTCTCCATTCATCGGTAGCTTTTGCATTGTCCGGATCAATGTAGTATTTCAGGTCTAAAACGTTTATCCATAAATTAATTCAATAAATTATTTAATAAATATATAAATCTATTTAAACAAATAAAGTAAACATCATGCAAAGTCAAGTTCATAATAATCAATATTATATCATAACCACGTCAATTTTTCGTTATAAAACGTTATTATACTATCAACACAACGTTACACTTAAATGGTTCAAGAAGTAAATGTATGTATATATAAGGACGTATATCATTAACAGGGGTTATTGCGGCGATGTACAATCTAATGGTGTAGTATATCAAATGTGGTGCTAATGTTGCAACGCCATATGCTTCAGGAGCCATCTTGTCCTCTTTAGAATATTCTTAAATTTATTCAAGTCAAATACGGCAGCCCTGTTTACCGAATTGATAAAACCCAAGTATCTTACTCCATGTGTAAATAAAAGAATGGATGATTCGTCATTATATTTGAGAAGGCTATAATTACCAATCTGTTTAACTTTTTTCTTGTGGTAGGTATGATATGAAAGACAACCACCTGCGCCTTAAAAAGATTATGAAGGAAGTAGGATAAAGAGGGGAGCCTGGAGGCACACCTGTAATTGGGTAGAACTGACGTGTATCAGGGTCGTCTTCATAATAGAACTGCTTGGAGTACAGCAAAATCTCCACCCTGTTAACAATTCTCGCGGGCAACCCGAGGGACTTGAGATAGAATATAACGAAGGGAATTGAGATTCAGCCAAATGAAGCTGATAAATTAAGAAAAACAGCCCCAGCAAGCTGATGACTATTATCCTGACAAAACTGATGCACTTCACCAATTGTTGAATGGACCGAGCGCCCTTTGACAAATCCATGAAAACTCGGTGGGATCAAATTACGCCTACATAAATGATCGTAAATCCTACACGCAAGCGCTTTTTCGTAGATGGAAATGGGAGCTTTTTGAATCGAGATGGGCCGCAGATCTTTAGGACAAGTGGTCAATCTCTTTTTACGTAAAAAAATCGACGGCTGATGTTGATGCCAGCAACATCTGACGGGGATGCTAAGATCATTGTGATTGCGACCTCCTTTCTTTGATTGTCAGTCAAAAGATGGCAGACCCGAGTAGAGAGTAGCGCGTTGGGTTTGAAGGTGCCTAGAAGTGGCCCCCACAGTTTAGGATATCTAGATCAGATATATCCCTATTCATGAAGTCACCCCAGGGCGGGATTGGTTGGGGAGATTGATTGGTTTCCTAATTATGTAGGGGTAGTGACTCCTCCAAAACTTTTGTCAAGGATCATGCTACCGATTTAACCCAAGGCTCTATCCTTCCAGCAGACAAACTTATCCTTAAATATCGTCTAAAAGAAAGACTGAGAAAGATTAAGGTGATCAATGCTCGCCCTCTCCCTACTCAGCTAAAATCTCTATATACAGCTCCAGTATTCATTCGAGAAGACCTGTCTGGCGGAAACAGAGAGATTGGGAAGGTGCAATATTTTAGCTACGACATTGAGTTTTGTTGGAGTGGATTGTATGTTCGACCTTTATAGGTCGTCGAAAGGATCGGGTTAGCTTGCAATGAGAGGTAGGAATTAAATTCGGTCAAACTCTCATTTACAATTCTGTGGAAGAGTTGAATAGCTGCCCGAAAGAAGGCCACTATGATGGAATCAAAGTGAAACCTCCTTCTAAGCAGCGTATCTTCCTCTAGCCACAAGCGAATTAGGTCATGAGGTGGTCTATTGTTGATGGGACTTATCCTTATAGAAGGGTTTCAACAACCACTTCTAATGGAACAGTAATATGTCGAGGAGAGAATTAGTTGTTGAGCAATGAAAGGTGGGAGACGGTGGTTTATGAATAAGATATTCGTTCCTGGCTCTACGGAGTGCTGCATTAATTCAACGACCAGTTCTGTCGTTGAAATCACCGAATAACATGTCATAGCTACTACCCAAAATACGATCCAGGAGGTCACGGTTCTTGTGAATCTCCCCTGGACGGATGTAGACATTGGCTACGCTAATACGCTTACCGTTCTTGCAGAGTGATATAACTAAACAAAATAGGGCTGGTCAAGAGTAGTTTAATAGGATTAATGATCTTAAGGAGCTCTTCACTGAAGTTCAAAGACCTTCAGATGAATAGGAGTGAGATGGGGTTATGTACGGAGTAAAGTGGGTGTAAATGTGCTTAGGGATAAATCGGGCAATATCCTGAGGAAATGGATAGATCGCGTCTCCTGAAAGATTATTACATCTGCATCTATACCAGATAAAAGGCTAAGGGCGGAAGTACCTCCCGAATTCGACTGAAGGATATTCAGTGAAAAAGGCCCTTGATTTCTACCCATTGCGTTGATTTAACCGGAGTGGGACGCCTTTTCGCCTAGTCGGAACCATTGGCAGAAAGGTCGCCATTTCCACCACTTGTTCCAACAGGAGAAGATATTTGCCAACGGGCATTATCTTCATTTCCCTAAGTTGGGACTGACCATAATGAGTTCATGCGATCCATCTTCTTTGGCGGTATTAAGTGCGATGAACCATTCATCTTGTTGGATTTGGCTAAAATTCTTTTGTTGGTCGTCGCCCTCCGAACTGGGAGAGCCTGAATAGAATTTCCAAGTTGACAATTAAAGACTTGACTAGATTGTCAAGAGGCTCGATGGATTCCTGATATCTCGCATCGATGAACCTCATTATGTCAGCAACATAAAAACTTTTTTTCTTTATTCCCGTCTTTGACAGCTGCAGCAAAACTGTTGTGTTTGGGCATATCCGGCCTGTTCCTCTTTTGGTAGTTTACAAAGTGGATACATTTTTTGACCATGCGTGGTGCTCACTCCCCGCAGTTTAAGCAGCACGGTTTGCACTCGCATTTGGTTTAATGCATCGTACTTGATCCACATACCCCGCATTACAGGGGCGAGGAGCAACTTGATGAGCAGTGTCCCTACTAGTGGCAGTTATTACAGTGGGGTAAGTTATTGTATCTTTCTCCAATAGAGTAAATTTCAAATTGTACCCCATAAAGGGGTTACATGGAGTGCTCATTAAAATTTGAGCAACATCCATGGGTGCGCTGCAGAATGCTACCGGTATGGGAAGACTTCTTCCTAGTGATAAAGCAGATGTTGGGGATGTTATATTTTTCATTAAAGCTGCTACATCTTCTTCCTTGAGGTATGTAGGGATGTTATTGGTTTTAGCTGATGGCATAATTGGTTTTGATAAGATGGTGGCTAGATCCGAGAATCTGCCGTTGAAGAATTCGGTATAAGATCTAACTAAGTCGGTGGATGCGAAGTGTATTTTAGCTTCGCCTTCATATTATTTGATTGTATTGAACATAATTCACTTTTTAAATTGGTTGGTGGTCTCTTAAGAAAATGTTAAATAGATTTTGCCTCTCTTGAGGCTTGATAACGATTTTCTAGAATTGTTTGAAAGTTCCGACAGCATGTTACTTCGTTCCACAATTTCATGTAAATACTGTTTGTATATGCCGACAGCTCTTACATGCACAAACTTGCATTCATTTGAAAGCACTATCCCTATTCGTCAGTAATAATAAAGATTTTATTAAAAATATAACCGTATGTGGAAAAAAGTTGTCAAAAATTAGAATATATAAGCAAAAATCGAAGGATTAGTACCACTTAAGGAGATTATTCTAACAGACGGAGGCCAGCGGTCTTATCGCATGATCTACATACCTCCCTTCCGTTCGAACACATCACCTCCTTTAAATATTTGTTCTTCCAGTCTGAAGGAGCTTTCCACTGCCCGCCTTCTTAAAGGACTTACGCTTCCGAACCACACACCGCAGCCAAGACCATCGCAGGTGAGACACTTTCTGAACTTAGCAAAGAAGTTTGGTGGTACTAAGTTTGCTTTGTAGTAAGGATTATTTTCTTTTGAATTTCCAACACGTTACTGTATCAGATAAACAACCACAACCGGAAGCCTCAAGCTTTTTTAGAACCATTCTTTTTTCCAGACTACAGCAGTAGTAATTTCCAGAATCGTTGTTATAAATCGTTGTTACAAATCCTTTTGAAGCTCCGACGTCCACAAATTGTCGTTGAGTATCGTAATTCATTTTCGTACTATGCTCAATGTGTACCTTGTAACAGACCCCCCACAAAATGCTGCCAAAATATATGTACAATGATGTATACATCTGTGGTAAATCTGCATATACATCTGTGGTACACAATCTTGCACGACATGTGCATCAGTAGACAATATCTATTCAGTCATGTGCTCCTATTGGGGGTATAGTATGTTGGTGAAACAAAGTTGTCTTTTAATAGACGACTGAATAATCGCCGGAGCGATATTGTAAAGAGACTAGCTGCATGTGATGCAGCTAGTAACGATGCCGAAACTTCTAAAATAATAATTGCTGCTCTTTGCCGTTTACGTACACCTAATTATATGTATAATTATATCACAACACGTTACCATATCAGAGGAACAACCACAACCGAAATCCTCAAGGCTTTTTAGAACCATTCTTTTTTCACACTACAGCAGTGGTAATTTCCAGAATCGTTGTTGTCCTCTATCAGCGTTATAGTAGTAAGGTAGTAATTCCCATAACCGTTACAGTCGTTGCTTTTGTTATCTGATAGAACATCAATTACATTGGTATTAAAGGTATCTGCAGTGTCAACCTCTAAACTATAAGCCCAGGTGTCCTCGCAATCCTGATCACTGTCGTTTCCAGTTCTTCTATCAATAAGAGCATCATCACACTCTCTTTCGGTTTCGATTCTGTTATCAGACAAGTCTTTAGATCGTTCATCTGCATCGTCGATAGATCCCACGTTGATTTTTCCATGAACATATACAGTGCCATCACTGTTCTCGATAAATACTTCATCACAATCGTAACCTATGAACCCCTGGAACTCGACTCATGGTCAATGTAAAAACGCAAAACACCCTTAGAATTGAGAAAATCCAACTGGAAATGTTTAAGAGAGCGATCCAAGCGTTCAGAAAAATCATCTCGATCATCCACAGTATCCCCCTGACGACTGTCCAGCGTTGGCCATATCTTCAAGAACGATTCGTAAGCAAAATTCATTAGACCACCGTCCCCCATAGTTGTTTTTTAAAAGTTACCTACCAATCCCTTTGAAGCTCTGACGTGCACTGTTTCGTCGAAATAATTTTTCCTATTCGTCAGTGTTGCTACTATTTTTAAGAAAATCCTTATTATTATAGTGTTGCTACTCAAAAATGCAAGCGTCGGAGCTTTCAAAAGATTGCAACTTTATGCTGGAAAATGGATAGAAAACAGAGCAGACCAAAGGTAAAACTACTCCGCCTTCTTTTAACAAGGTAAGTTACGTTTCTGAAAAATCTCTGGGTGAGCGGGTACTCTCCTATCCTGAAGTTAATCAATTTAGCGGTGATCTCACTCAAAAAACCGCAAGCGAGAAACAACCTTTTCAAAATATTTCTAAAGAATTTTTCAGAGAAATACCTAAATAGAATCTTATTTAACAAAGTAAAATCTTCGAAACAGAGATCAAGATATCTTTCACTACGAGTTATTTACTAGAGGCTTACGTAGCCTATTTCAACGAAAATTTAACGAATCTAGGTACAATAACCGTAACGCCTATAATGGCAACAGTTAGAATATCCAACTTGCCTACGCACCTTGATGGTGACGACATCGTGGAACTCAAATCTAGGTACAATCTCGATTCCGTACGACCGCTAATCAAAAAAACGGTCACCAATTACCGATTGGTTTTGAATCAACCTCTATGGATCGGGATGAGATTCTCTCGAAGTCCTGTCTCAACTCGTTTCTGAGGTTTAATCTGAAATTCCAAATGGTTGCAGTTGAAAGATACACATACCCACATAGTAATAGGTGTCATGCTTGGGGGCACTGGGCTTCGAGATGCTCCGAGCCAAATATCTGTGGGGTTTGTGGATGTGGACATAACATTGATTCCAGGGTGAGGTACACTTCTGCCCTTGTGCTCTAATTGCGAAGGACCTCATCCTGCTTGGTCACGAAAATGCTCAAAATTCAAAGCGTACAATCATGCGTTTAAGATCAACAATAGAACGCCTTCCGAAAATAAGAACCCTTCTTTTTCAAATTTTTCCAGACTATCTGACGACGAACTTCTGAGGATTACTGATATCAGGATTAACACGGCCGTAAAACGAATGGAAGACCTGGTGTCGGCCGTGGCCTTTTATTGCACGCCGCAATTACCCAAGCAAACTATTCTAGAATCCAATAAAAGGGAGGGGCATCGGCTCACGCCGTCCCCCATAAAGATTGGAAAGCTACTAACGGGTAAAAAGGCCTCCAAAGGAAATGATGATATGCCCGAGGGCAAGTGCCCACTCTGTATGGCTATAGTAGTGGGAAGGAGATAACCCTTCCTATCCCGGCTCCGTCTAGAGATGAGGCAATCTCATACAGTTAATCCATCACAATGTAGAGTACTCGTGAGCCTTTTTCACTAAATATACTTCAGTGGAATTCGGTAGGAGCTTTGCCCTAGGAATTCTATCTGTTAGAGATGCAGATGTTATATGTAGTCCTTCAGGAGACAAGGTCTATCCGTCTCCACCAGGACATTACTCGATTCTTACCAAAGTACATTTGTTCCCACTATACTCCGTACATAACCCGACCTCACTCATCTTCATCTCAAGGTCTTTTAACCTTGGTTAAATGAAAGAAGTTAATTATAATGATTTAAATGTAAACACAGTATATGAATGTAGTGATTTAAATTGAGAAACAATTATTACAAGTTATTGTTTTATAATGGATCAGAAGGGTATAAAAATTGAATCAGATAATAAAACTATACCTATACTATATTGGAATCCAAAATTACATAAAAATCCAATAAAACCTAGGTTCATATGTAGTGATTTTAAAAGTACATTAAAACCGCTTTCGGTTTATATGAATAAAATACTTAAAGTAATTAAAGCACACTTCAAAAAATATTGCAAGGTAATCGAAATTAATACTGGTATAAAACACCATTTCAGTATTAATTCTACAAAAGAATGTTTAGAACAGACAAAAAGAATAAATTTTCAAAATATAAATACGTACGATTTTAGTACGCTTTATACAAATCTAGATTTAGTAGACATTAAAGAAGCGTTAGTAAAATTAATTAATCTTATATTCGGAATAATATGTACATATATATGCTATAATAAATATAACGCATATCTAACAAAAATTCAACCATCAAGTAAATATAAATATATGGATAAAATTGAATCATTAGAATCCTTAAATATTTTAATAAATCAAAAATATTTAAAGGTAGAGACATCTATATTTAGACAAATAAAAGGTGTTCCAGTGGGTGGTAATAGTAGCCCAATTATAGCTGACTTATTTTTAGGCTTTATATAATATGAATTTGTTCATAACTGTTTGAAAAATAAATCTAAATTATATAAATATATGAAATATATGTTTCGATATATTGATAATAGATGTGTATTTAACTCTAATACTTTGTACTCAATAAGCGAACAAATTTATCCAGGTAGCCTAATTCTTAATAAAACCAATATTAATGATAAAGAAAGTATATATCTAGATATGAACATTAAATTAACATTAACTAAAACGACTATTAATTTATATCGTAAATATGACATATTTAAATTTACAAAAAAAACATATTTTTGCATAAGCATTCATGCCATCCATATAATATAAAATGTAATACATTAAATAATGAAATTTTAAGAATTGCAACAATATGTAATGATATTGGCTTTCTTCAAAATCATTTAAATAATTTAATAGATACATATTTTAAACAAGGTTACTATAAAAATACCATCAAATAGAAAATAGTAAAATATATAAATCAATACATTAATACTGAAAATAAATTTACAATCATTAGCGGAAAATTTTTATGGATGGATAATAAATAATATACTTTGCATAAGATACTATATAATCAAATTTAATCAGAGGAAATACATCATTAGCAGGTATTTGGTCTCGCATCTATGTTGGTTAGAGGAGTTAGGGGCCGAAACCTGATAGTATAGCAGTTCCTCCTGATGACCTCTAATCCTTTTTCTGATACAACGTCTATTAAATATTATTCAATTCATAAAAATGACTTTTATTTTAAATTTCAATTTTTTATTTCAACTTGATTTAAATTATAAAAAATCTTAAAAAAATTATTTATTTTATTATTTAATTATTAAATTTTGATTTAGCATTATTATGTTTTGTTTATTTTATAATTATATAACAATACGTAGACTCAGTTAGCTGATTTGATTCTTCTTGGTTTAAAAATAGATTCGAATAAAAAACATATAAACTACTTTTAACTTACGCGTAATTTAAGCGTTTTAATGTTATAAAAGCGATTTCTCAACAGTTATTATTTACCAATAGTAATAATTAATAAAGTTGAAGAATATTCTTTGTCATTTAATATTTATTTTGGCATTTAAGTTATTTACTGACAGTTTTTATTTGGTATTAAATATTTGCTGTTTCACGTTTTCCATTTAATAGTTTTCTATGTAAAGGTAACTCTAATATCTTTAAGCATTTTTGCCTGACCAGGTAAGAACGCAAAACAAGAGAATATAAGGAGGAAACACGTTCGTTGATGTAACAAAGTAAAAAACTGATGCTTGCCAGGGTGGGGAATTTTTAACTTTTTACGCTACATCTGTTTTTCCAGGTTACTGCACATCACTGAATTTAAAACCAACAATGTTTGACATCAGGGCTGTGGCAGAATTTCACGCCTTGAGTACGTGTCTACCTAGTAGCAGCTACACACGACATTGCTGCTCGTAAAACAGCTAAGGTTTCACTTATTAAAAGAGTGAATACCTACAGAGAGCATATATGTATAAGTTTATTTGCAAAGCGTACCTTATATAATTATATTGAGTTAAAATATTAATCAAACTGGAAACCGAAACGTCATTATTCAACAAGACGAGCGCACTGCGTTATAATAGTTATGGTAATGATAGGTCTATCTGCGCACAGATTCAGTTGAGATAACATTTGTCGGATATTTTTGTTTTCGAAAATCCTTTTATAGCTCTGATTAAATCGATATGACGCGGCAGCCAGAAGATACAGAGTTAACTTTTGAACAGTATGATGGTTCAATCGAAGGCGATAGCTATGCTCCACCGTTTCCAATTAAATTCAAAAATAGTATGTTGTTAAATGAAACTTGCTTGACAAACAGTAATGAACTAGCGAGCTTGCTAATGAAGTTGAGTTCACGTAAAGAGAGTATGTCACACATCACCAATTACGTCATCGCGGATAGGTGCTATCGACCACCAGTGGCCGTTAACGAAATTCGGCACTCACATTCATTAAAAATATCCAACAAACCCTCACTTTCACCCTTGGTAACATTAGCCAGTAATAAAATCGTATATGAAAATTCACAAGTGATAAATCCACAGCGGTCGATTGTATCGGTTATAACGATGCCCGGAGCCGAAAGTAGCAGTGGGTATTCCAGTGCTTTAAGTTGTTCTGGAAACTATAACGATAGCGCTAGAGAAGAGAGCAGAGTCGTGAACAATGGTATTGATGAGTTAAACAGCGCAATAAATTACTCTGAAATAAAGCTAAATAAACAATCATTTTTCAAATCTGGAGCATGTTCATTTTCGATAAGACACTCGTTTAGAAAACACCTGTTTCCTTTATACACATCTGTAAAGAAAAGCACCGCTGGTTTGTTAAAACGGCGTTTTAGCTGTGTTAAGTTCAACTTGGAATCAGTAGAAAAGAAGACACAATGTGATCGTATTGTTAGCTGTACTGATCGATCACTTCATCTATACGACAATGACAGTAGCAATGACTTTAAGGAATTATCGCCGAATTATATCCTTTATAATGGCAGCAGATACCACCACAATCGTCACCGCTTCTGTAATTGGGGTGGACACCTGCCACTCTACGATATTGTAGATTACAAAACCGAACCACAGCGAGAAACCGTCGTCCAACAAGTTAATGCAGTTAGTACTAAATCTACAGAGACTAGTCTAAGTGATATTATGTGTGATCTTGAAGTTAGTAGTTATTTTTATCCTCACGAATTACTTGAATCAAATGTTACATTATGCACGACTAATATTAATCCAGAAAGCGACGAATTCGAAGATAGCGGCGTCAACACAAGCTTTAATAGTGTTCACGGTGGTAGTAATAGCAACAATAATCTAGTATTCAATAAGTAACATCTTCAGAAACTACTCTCGCTTCAGGGTGTTCATTAAAAATATGTCGCG
This sequence comes from Pomphorhynchus laevis, assembly GCA_012934845.2. Taxonomy (NCBI): domain Eukaryota; kingdom Metazoa; phylum Acanthocephala; class Palaeacanthocephala; order Echinorhynchida; family Pomphorhynchidae; genus Pomphorhynchus; species Pomphorhynchus laevis. Next base: position 77,570 of record WNNJ02000808.1, on the reverse strand, counting down.
TGATTTGCTGCTAGGTTTGGTCCAGAACTTTATAACTTACAATGTACATAATTATTTTTATCTTGACCATTTTTTTCCATTACTTTTTACGAGTACATTTTGCTTTTAATAAACGTTTTTTATTAAAAAACGTTTATTTTTTTGTGATGCCCGATTTTGCTTAAAAAATTGATGAAGTCAACAATTAAAAACCTTATTTTTAATAAATTCTTATAAATACATTTTACTTTCTTATTAAAATAAATATTTTCATTTGATAAGAATATAAGTTTGGAAAGCGGTAAAATTCTAGTTTTATTTGATCCCTTACATTAAGATGTGGTGGGCAGCTCCTCTATAAGAAGCCACCACAAATCATTTTTCTTTTTCTTTATCGTGTTCGAAATAAATGCTTGCTCCATAAACTGATTAATAATTAATGATACATCATTGTAATTAAAAATCTATATTAATTATAACTAATAAAGATTAATAGGAAGACTCTTGCCACATAACAAAGCATGTAGTTGAGATCTCATTGGTGTACCTTGTTTTTAAATCATACAATCACTGATCAAAGTTGAGGTAATTCTTACCAATTAATTAATCTGGAAATAATTGCTTAGACTCATTTTAGATTTGCTGATTATTAAAATTTTATTGATTATTATTTAAATTATTAATTATAATAATTTTAAATTATTAATAATTATTATTTTATGAATTACAGGAATAAAATATACTTTTATTTTTAATTTAACAAATATTTACTTTTATTATTGTTTTAATATATTTTGCCAAAGATCTTAAGACAAATATATTAGGACATTAGATCATCTATTCGGTAATATAGTTCGATACTTTGTTGCACAGTAGTCAATGATTTTGCTATAATAACTGCTTTATCAAGATGTAATTTATCGAACTCAAGGAGTCGCTGACTTATCGATTCAGATAGGATACCGCGTATAAAATCATCCCTTATGCATTCGCTTTTTGACTCGTCGGCTGTTACAACTTGGAGGTTGGAATCTTAGCCAAATATTTTAAGACAAAGACCTTAAACAAAGATCATAGGACATGACGAGCAACGACCTTGTTTGGAGTTTTGATATAAATCTGATATAATATCGGCATGATAACATCTTAAGTTGTACGATGATGTTCTTCAATTATCTCATAGACGTTGCGGCAAATGTGAATCAACAGATATTCTTGTTGATCAATGCCTTGTTTGGTTGAAAGAATGTACATAAAGTTACGTTTTTACAACTTGAATTTATTTTAGCCCTTAACTTCTTAAGAAGGTACATTGGAAAGTTAATAAATATGACAACATGTTAATAAACCATTTAATTTTTAAAGTAGAGGTAATTTTTGCCAATTAACCGGGACAATTAATTAATTGTCAACTAGACCTTTTTTGATGTTTGGTCTATTTTATGCAGTTTGTAGATGCATTTTAAGCGTAAGAATTTAATGTTCAGAGATTACGTTGATTATTGAAAATTTAATGTTCTATTATTATTTTGTTAAAAAATTAAAATTAAATTATGAGTAAAATATGATAGGTCAGCGCTTGAAATATTATGTCGGATATTTCTAAATAGGACAGGGGAGCTTGGGATTTAGTTAATAAAAAATAGAATTTTACAGCAAAAGAAGTAAATTAAATAAAAAAATATCGAAAATTTATTCTTAAATTTTTATAAACTTATGTTAATGTTCTTGAGCATACTTTAATATGGTAAGCATTGATCTTGTGGGTACAACGATATTCAACTTTTAAGTTTTTAATATTTCTACAAATTATTACAATTATTGATAGTTAATAATAATCATTCATTAATAATTGATAATTTATTTATAATTATACGATATTTTATAAATATATAACATTATATTTATAATTAATATATAAGATTAAATAGAATTAATTTATTAATTCTGTTATTTTCATGATATTTTTTATTTTTAGATTTTGGGATCAGTTTTTAAGCTTTTTTTTAGAAACATATAATTCTTAACTATAAGCGGGAATTACTTCAAGTTATGATGTCAGATCCTACTCCTAGTTAAAACGGAATGTATCTTACTACTTATAATTTATATCTTTTTGAAAAAAAATATAATAATCGTATTATGTATAATTTCATAAATACATAATCCATTTGTATTAAATTGTAAAATTATGGTTTACTATTGTTCATCAATGAATTCAAAATAAATCAGATATTAATAAGATAAACTTAACTATTTATCTAATTGAACAGTATAATATAACAAGTCATCATCGTGTACTTCAATGGCCGAGATCTTTACGCATGCAGACTTTAGTATTCTACAATATGATGCCTCTATTTACACTAATCAAATACAATTGCAGACATGGGCTCGTTGATTTTGTTTAAAAAATAAAACTGTCTGATATTTTCTTTAAATCAATGGTTTTCAGCTATTCAATACTTTCTAGGGTTAAGCCTGATTTTATAAAGACCGTAATACTAATTTGTTCACATACGGAGATTTGACAATGCTTTTGCATACGGACAACTTAGATCTATTTATTCAACGCTATACACATGCTAGCAATGGTACATTGTCGATCACGATTCTGCTAAAGCTATCGATTAAGATAATTCAATGCTGGCTTTACTATTTCTCAACGGAAAAGTGTTTATTTGCCGATTTAACTAGTAGCGCTCACAATTTACTTAATAAATACAATGTAGCCTTTAAGTAATATAATTTAAGTTTAGATATATTATGAATATGGTGTCAAACCTATTAATTTCTTATTGAAAGATCTAAAATATTAATGTAACTACAATCTTTGACACTATTGTACCCTAGACTCATTGAAATATCGGATATCATTTTAATATAATAACTCAGTTTCGTTATTTAGTATTTTAAAATACGCACAAAAAACAAATTTTTAAAAACTATTTATAAAGTCAGTACAAGTTATTATGTAATGGTCATTTATAATTTCATTATATGCATTTGAAATTTACATCGAAGACGTAAAACTTTGTATTTTTACTAAATCATGTTTACACCCCATATTGTGCAGTTACTAAATATTTTTCACCTGAAACGTCTCTCAACATGGTCGGCTAAATTGAATATTTTTAATACTAATTTAAGGGATTTTACATTTAATGCAAAAAGCCTTTTAAATATCGACAATTAAAATATTAAAATATAATTGCGGAGTATCACTTTTCTTTTATTAAAGTGTTAATCGTTGGAAATAATACATAACGTTGCTTAAAGAGAAGTTAAGTAATCCTTGATTTCGTTTGGTGAAAGACGGCGAAATCCGTCCTTTGTGCAAACACCAATCTCGATATTGTCGTGATTCATTTGTCCTTCAAATGATTCTTTTAAAGTCAAAATTGCAGTGTGCACTGCATCTTCGACGCTCAGACTATCAGAGTATCTAAAATCGAACAAATGTGAATTCTTGAGCTGAAAAAGGTAAAAAGATATACCGCTTCTCAAGGAATGATCGTCCACTAACAAAATTCTTACCAATGGCCGCTGCCTTCCATGCAAAATATGAACCCTTCACAAAATAGAAGGATAAATAAAATTTCGATAAGATATTCATACCGACGGATCACATTGTAAAATATAAGGACGGTTGTCGTCGTGTGACCAACCTGCAATAAGTAAAGACACGCCAAACGGGCGAACTGCTCTAGAAAAACAAAAATTGGTTTAGATGCTTGTCTATTCGTGAATTATTTTATAGTCAATTAATTCACATTTATGTGTTAGAAAAGTAATTGAGTAATTTAATAATTGAATTTTTCTGATGACTCATTTATTCATTTCGACATAATTTTTATACTTTGTAAAGTACTAAAATTCAACATTTACGTGCTGTGCATGTTTTGCGTCTACCAATAAGCGCAGATTACATTATCAAATTATATAGGAAATGATTATATTATATTATCATAATATAATATCATTATTCTCTACAACAATATGTGTTTGTAGGAATAAATTTCATTGCGTACCAATTCCAAATTCAACAAAACCAAAAGTTCACTTATGCAAAGTTTTTTTTCAAATTGATACTTTTTTTGACAGTTTACATACTTTTTTTGTTCAGCTTTTGGAATTTATCTGCTTCCAAATTTGCAATCATGGAATGTAAGAGAGTAAATAAATTTGTTTCTTATTTTACAAAAGACCTTTGTTAGCGGGTCATATATAAATGATCCTAATCAGATTTTATAGCATACACTATCCGTATATATTAATTAATATATTAGTTAATATTATAAATATTAGTTTATTAATATATTTGTATTAACTTAAAAAATAAATCCACAAAATCATAAATATTGATTTATAGGCAATTTTACATTTAACAATTTTACATTTAGGTACCTGTAATTTAAAAAAGAGTTAACAATCGTAAAAATACCAAAACATATAAATCTACTTTAAATAATAATTTAAAAATATTTACAAATAAATAATCTTTATATTTCTTAAAATTGAAATTACAATTTATTACAATTCTTATAGTTTTATAAATTCACAGGAACGAAGTGAATTGTGTGTATTTTAAAAATACACACAATATTTTGATAGATAAAACAAGAAACAAACCAATAAAACTTAAAAACAAAATAGAGTTACTTGGTTTACTTTATATATAATTAGTCTCTTGTAAATATGTGACAGCAATCACTTTTATATTCTAGAATGGTTGCTTTATTCAAATAAACCTTATGAGATATAGCTCCCGGCATATTCCTTCGTTTTATATTATACTGATGTTGGCCGCTACTCTTTCCGAACTCTATCTTCTCAGGTCAATATATATGAGCAATTGCACCTATTAGAAGGAATTCTATACACTAGATAATACTTATTATATTCAGGTTTTAGCCTGAAAATATTAAGTAATTTGAGCAACTTTTTAATATAAATTAAAGCATTATTACATATGATTTTACATATAAACTTTATAAATAAAGAATTCACTTTGTCCTTTATATAAGAAATTCGTAAATAATTTGTATGTTTAAAGGTCCAATAACTTTTCTTTCGTGAGAAAATATATTTATAGCCCATTCAGGAGAACCACATATCATTAAACTAATTCTAATAATATAATTTATATATCTTAAATGTAAGTTATTAGAGCAAATACTTTTAGCTTTACAGAAAGAAATATTTTTTTATAAAAGAAGGACAACGCCGATGCAATTAACCATTTTTTAGGAATATAAGAATTCCAATATATATTGGTCATCAATATTAATAATGCAGAGAATAAACATTATCTTATAACGATACCAATCTATTACGAAACATAAATACTTCAAAGTCATTTTCCTAATACATCATATATTCTGAAAGTTGATTGCTCATGGCTAGTTCATCAATCTGGCCCCACATCTCAGATCCAAGTGTAAGTATATTACTCTTAAATATTCTACCAATCTTGTTTTTCTGATAGTATTTGCTACATTTTCTTTGTTTTGTTTTTGTTATTCAGTAATAATATACTGGCATTTTCCTTTGTGATGATATTTTTGATTACATTTTAAATTTGTTTTCTTTAATTTTTTTCGTTTGTTACAGATTTTATGTATAAATGGCAAAAGTGATGATTTTGTGTTTGTAATTTTCCTGAAGATGATATTTTTAGAATAAAACTATTATCTTCGTTTATGTGAATTTAAAAAAATTAGTGTTTATATTACATTTAATTTCAGATAATTTTAGCACAATTCTAAAATGATTTTCACATTAGATAAGTAAATGTATGCGACAAAAATGAATAAACGGCTTATTCGGAATTATAATATTTTTTTATTATTTATGAATAATAAAATAGAAACAAAATTTATAAGTTATAAATTTATAATAAATAAATTTGTTTGATTTTAAAATTTATTACATAACATTGCATTTTAAATTTGTATAATTTAAATCGTGGCATATCTATTAATTATACAATTTATTGATAAAGTTATAGTAAATAATAAATTGCAATTTAGTATTAATAATTAATAATTTTTGATTTTTATTTATTTATCATTACAAATCTCACATCATATAAACGAATATAAAATTTGAAAATTTTCAATACCCTTGTTGTGTATACTCTTGAATTGCACTCGCCACTTTACGAACCAATTGAATAGGGGGCACGTTCTTTTCATAGGTTAGTATGTAGTTCTGGGCAATTTTACGAGCAAACGTTAGCAAAACCCTTAAAATAAAAGACAAGAGATTTACAATAAAGTAATTCAAAAAATTAATTAATTTTTAATTAACAGGTTCGTTTCTTGACAAATAACGGGTAAATTACAAAACATATACTCTTAAATGCTTAAAATGTCACTATGCAGTAACGAAAATAGCATTGCAGTCGTTTGTGTTCCCACCAAACTTGAATTAAATTACTACAAGTGATAATTAATTAATATTTAATTAAAAACAAATATATTAATTATATTTTTTTATTTTTTAATAATTAAAAATATTTAATTATAAACAAATATTCGTTTTGAATAACGGTAAGTAATTAAAATATAACATTTTTATTGCTTTCAAAACGTTATTATATCGTATATATATTTACGATAAATATTATATATATATTTATAATCTATAAATATAATAATATAATATTGGTGATCAGAAAAGCTCCGATAATTAATAGACATGTTCAGGGTGTAATTACATATTTTAAACACATATTTATATGTTACATTCGATCAATAAAATAATATATACATATTCGACACATTTAACAGAAGACATATTTAATAATATTTGTGTTTTATATTTTATATAGTAAAAATATAAAATCTAACCAATTGAAAAATTGTATAAGTATTAATCCAGACTGACAGATCACGTACATACAACATGTTATCTACATGTGAGATGTAGATGACAAAATATAGATAAATATTTTTTAAACGCACATTTACGAGTTTATATTTAATTCAATAGTAGAATAAATGCTAAAATTCTGTGTCAGAATTGATGTCAATTACCTTTTGATTTTCATCTTCAAAAAAATTTAAATATAAAATTTAAATATAAAATTTAAATTTAAATCGATAAATTATTGATGTAACAAAAAAATGACGCTAGAACAACAGTAAACGGAACTGATAGTTCCAGGGAAATAAAAAAAATAAATACAGATCAGGATGGATATATTTCTAACAATAAAAAAGTTAAATTACATATTAATATAAATTATATGAGGAGATATGAAATTAAATAGCTGGAATAACCGTGTATCCATTAAAATGCTATAAATAATTAATACAAACACGATGATCAACATAAATAGCTACAAAAAGGTTTATGATAAAAGGTTTGCTAATGATTTCACTAATAATTTAAAATCACTGATAGACAAAAAGGCAATTAAAAATGAGCAAAAATTCAATTAGCTCAAATGAGAATATTTACCTGTAGTCAGCACACAAACCGCTGTATACTACACCGATGTTGTCGCAAATCGAATTTACCTTAAAGGTACTATGCTCATCAGCAAGTGGACTTGTTTTCTTTTCAGTGGCAATAACTGCTCCATTTTTAGCTAAAAATAAAAATGTTAATGCTAAAAATATGACACTTTTTCTATAAAAGCAGCTTCGCTTTTATTTTAAATAATTACTAAACACGTTTAATATTAAAGTGGTCTATATAATATAAAAGTCGGAAGCAGATACATCTTATATTATATATATGATATTATGCATCTTTAATCAGAAATGTTATAATAATATCTTATTTATTTATTTGCAAACGTGTGCAATTTATTTTCTTGGTAAAAGGAAACAGAAAATTTGAATAAAAACTGTCTTCAACTTTCTACCTTGTTTAAGACTTCTTAGTATCAAATAATTAACTTACATATTGGCGTCCACAACGGATCAGAGACAAGAGTGGTTTTCGGAATCACAATTATATATAAAAAATCTGATATTAAACATCTTATATCTTATATAATTATACCTTATTTATATCTTATGTCTTATTTTTGATTGAAACAAAGATCTAAATTTTTAATATTTAGAAATTAACACATTTCGAAAATAAGCACTAAATAAATACAAATTTTTGAAGATGTAAAGGGTTTTGAAGGAAATAAAAATAGTTTTGTATAACCTGGAGATAAGTTAAGGTGTTATAAAAATAAACCAATAAATATAATAAAAATAAATATAAAATATGCGTAGATTTATTATAATTTTAAATTTTTTATAAAAATTTAAAAAATAAAGCTTCAAAAATATAATGCTGAAATAAGATATGATTTAAAGGATATAATGCCTTAAAAATATAACCAGTTTAAATAAGAAATAGAGACTTGTAAGATAAAATGTTTTTATAAAAAAAAAGTTTTTGTAAGAAATTATGTTGTAATAATAAGGTTTAATGAGAAATATTTTAACAATATATAATGTTTTGACACTTGTTTAAATTAAATAAAATTGTTATAAATATTTATTTAATATATAAATATTTATATATTAAAAAAATATATATATGATAAAAGGTTTAAGATAGAGTAAGTAGCACTTTAATCGACTGCCAAAGTAGTGTGAATTCATAAAACGAAAAATTCATAAAAAAATTCTAATTTTAATTCATAAAACTAGAAAAACACTTATTTTTCACTTATTAACAAACACCTATTTATGATATAACTCTGATATAACTCTTTTTAATTATTAAAAAAATATAATAAAAAAGATAAAACGTTTTTGTAAGAAATTATGTTGTAATAATAAGGTTTTATAAGATACATTTTAGCAAGATATAATGCTTTAACAATTGTTTAAATTAAATAAAATTGTTATAAATATTTATTTTATAGTTATAGAATTGTTTTAATTAGATATAATGATTTAAAAAGAAAATTTTATATAATGAGATAAGATTTTATGACTTAACAAATATTCAAACGATTTTTAAATAAAACATTTAAAAATGGTTTTTAAATATAAAATTAATGTTTTTTTAAGATTAATGATTTTATGAGATATAATGCATTTAAAAATAGAGTTTAAATAAGAAACATAGACTTGTAAGATAAAATATTTTAATAAGATAAAACGTTTTTGTTAGAAATTATGTTGTAATAATAAGGTTTTTATAAGATACATTCTAAGGGAAGATTTTTTAAATAAAAAATATATAAAATATTTACCTCAATATAAGATTAATATAATACAATATAATAAGATTTAAAATTTATTGTATAAACTAAGGTTTTGTCAAAGAAATAACAATGAAATATAATGCTTTAAGTTCGAGTATTTAAATGATTAACCATATAGATGTATATAATAAATGAAATTGTCTTACTTTGAATTGCGACCGCAGGGGTTGCCGATGCTACAGCATTTAGTGCATATTCGATTTGAACAAGTTTACCTGTAGGGCTGAAAACAAAATTGATTTACTAAATTATCTAACTAATGCATTCTGATGTGAAAAGATAAAAATCAATGGGAAAAAGTGAAGTTTCCTTCGTTATTTTAAATAATATTTTCAATATTGTCAATGTGACTGGGAAAGTATAATAAAACTCAAATATATCATAAATATATAATGCAGATTATTTTTGATTGTTTTATTTATTCCTAATTCACCTTCCGATATCGTTTGAATTCTAACGCTTATACATTATGCTAGTTTGCATAATGTTAAGAAATTCTCATTACGAAACAATTAGAATCTCAATTCAGTTTAGATAAATTGATTCTATAGCGCTTAAATATGATATATTTATTTAGGTTTTTCTAGTTGAACATGAAATCGTTGTAGTATCCAATATATAAAAATGATTATTCAATAATTAATAATCCAAGCAAAAAGTATTAAAAACTAAACTAATAATGTCATTATAAATTGTAAATTAAAATGTTTAAATTATAAATTTACCAAACCCTATAAGACGTTATTTTAATATTTCAAGTATTTAATTTCCAAACTTCATTTAAATTACACTTTCACACTCGTAATTTACACACGTTTTTACTTTTACACACGTTATTTTAATATTTCAAGTATATTATATACACTTTTATATCGTAAAAGTGTAAATTTAAACATGATTTTCTAAATGATTTAAATATGATTTTCTTTATATTTATTATAATTTATTAAATAAGTTAATTAAATAATTTATTATATAATAATATTTTTTATTTATTAAAAATTGAATTTGTTATATTTTCAATTTAAATTATCATCTGAATAGAAATAATCACAATTTTAGTTAATAACTTAACTATAAACTAACTAGAATGCAAATTCCTTACCTGAAAGTTGTCAAAGAAAATCCGTATCTCTCATCCATCTAAAAACGTAATATTTTAAAAACGTGCAATTAAGTTTAAAGTAGCCAATTCATCATGTGATGATGTTTTATGGAAATCGACAAACAAAATTACACAAACAAAATTACAGAATTAGTACATGGAGGTTAAAGTTAAAATATAAATGGTGGATCTGCTACTTTGTCTTGCAGTGACCTAAAATTGAAAAAAAAGTTAATTAATGATGGCATAACAATGCAAATTATAAAAATGTTTTTAAAGCCCTTAAATAAATAAAAAAATATGATTTTCTATTTTCTACAGTGTGGCCCTGTAGCTACACAAGTTCGACATTTCATGATCCTCAGTAAACGTTTAAAAGGGACTCGCACAGCGCACTGATGAGACCACCCCGTCGTAATGAGTAGACTAAGGTCAAAACGCTCTATTGGGGCTAAACGTGGAAGGCGCATTCCGAGTTAAGCTTTCAGACGAAATTTGTAAACAGAATACAGGCTTAAACTTTCCTGTTTTTGTCATTAATAAAAGTTTTAGCAAAATTCTTTCTGATTAATAGAGCGTCAGTAGTAGTTTTATTCATGTAATAATTACGGCATATAAGATTAGAATTATATAGTAAATTAATAATTCTAAACATAATTACGTAAATAATTAAGTAAATAAATAACATCATTACGGTAGCGGATAGTGACGCTCACTCCACATATTTTGCATTCACCAGAGCATTACAATATCGTTCGACACACATCATGAGAAAAACGAGATGTGATATCGATTAGTTCAACAAACTAACCGTATCGATCAACAACTTTGCTGGCAAAGTATGTGATCGCAACTTGACGGAAAAGGATATTTCCATATTTGATCTCCCTCCTCATATGGGCGGACTTGGAATCAAACATCCCGTTGTTGCCTCCCAACATGAGTATGAATCTTTAACGCGTTTCGTGAAGCAATGTCTGTGAGATACGGCTGGCCCTATCTAAGACACCAAACAAAAGTATATGCGGTGAGGTTTTAATACTGTTCATGCATTGTCATGCCAGAGAGATGGTTTATTAACCATACGTCACAATAAGGTTCGAGATCTTGTATCAAAGGTACTCACAGACTTTTGTTCTGGGGTCGCCACGTAGCCCAGTTTATCTGGCGTTCCTGACGCAATAAGTTTCAAAAATGACGTAACAACTCGAAGACCAGACACGTGCCCTGATATCGTGAGCAATGGATTGTTCGGTGGTAAGATGGAGCGTATGTTTTTTGACGTGTGCATTTTCAACGAAAAAGCTTCATCCTATAATTCGCGATTGACGGGTGCGTGCCTCGAATATCATTAGCATGAAAGCGAAATTGGTAGGGAGAAAGGATACAAGAAGTTGACCACAGCTCTTCTCCCCACTAGTATTTGCGTCGACAGGTGGTACAAGCAGAGCAGCAAACGCAACTCTACGTGTGTTAGCGAAAAATGTCAGCGATAAACAAAGGTCTATACTTTCCAGTGTAATAACGTGGCTCCGCACGAAAATTAAAATTGATCTAGCAGGTCGATATCACAACGTTTCCGAACACCACGGACCAAACTCAATGCACCAGGTCTAGACATTGAAATGCAAATCGCACAATTATTTTTTCTTTTTTGTTGTAAATTAAATTAATAAAACATTATTAACATAAAAATATATCATAATATTCCTTTATTAAAAATATATATCAAATGCACATATCATATAATACATAAATACAAATATCTTTAAGTTTTAAAGATTTTTTAACTTATAGATTAAGTTATAAATTATACTAATTATAAATACTAATTTTAGCACAAAATTATTATCCGATGTAAATCAAATTATATAATTTGATTATATAAAATAATTTCTGAAATAGATGAAATAGTTAATAAAAACCTAATGACAGAAATTTTTTAAACACATAAATAACGATTATAAGATATTGAGAAAGAGCGGCTCATTAAATAAATTGCGTTTTGTCTATTAACTCTCAATATTAGTCGAATTAATAGTTATTTTTACATTTCAACCGTTCAAAAATTAAGTTTTAATAAAAGAATTCACTTTGGAAACTTATGATACTTTTGTACCATAAAGTTCACAAGGTACCAGTAAATCAAAATGAAAAAATTAAGAGAAATAAATACAAATAAATTATTCTTTTATCAATTACCGAGTTTTCCAAAATCTTAAAAAATTAATAATTTCGGATCAGCACAATAAATAGATTTTTATTTTATATTTCCCAAGATTCTGGTAGCATAATCATAAAAAAAACAATTATACGACAATTATATCAAAATTATAAAATAAAATATTAAACATAAAAATATTATATCAAAAAAATATCAGTTTTTTATTTTTGTCTATTATCATAAACATCATAAAATAATGTGATATTTTCTAAAACGAATATCTCATTTTTACTGGCTCAGTTATAATTTATATATGAAAATGAATATACAAAATGAATTATATACAAAATGAATTTATTAATAAATTAGTTTCAGCATATTTGATTATTTCGTTGATTAGAATAAAAATTAAAAGTTTAGAGATCAAATCATTTATCTATAAAACGTGAACATACGAATGAACCGATTGACAATGTGCTGTTCATATTTGGTGAGATTGCTCTGATCAAAAATCCCCGAGAGCACCAAATTGGAAAGTAAATCTTCGAACCATTGTTCCATTGGAAAATCTACAATTTCCAAAATCTATGCAATTATATAGATTAAAAGACTATAAAAAAAGTCAAGTTTACTTCAAGTGTGAACGGTTTCAGGAGATCTGCATTCAACAACTCCTGTTTTTGAATCGACAACACATATTCAAGTACTTGTTGAGCATGGCCATAGCAAAGCATGTAAATCATTCTATTTAGAATGTATTGCTTTAAGCTTATCTTCGAAATAAATAAAATCGAACGTTAAGTTAAATAATAAAAGCTACCATAGTGGACGATGGATTTGGAATTTCCAAAAACGTACGCATGGTATCAAAAACACGGGCTATTAGCAGTGAATGACTGGCCGCAATCTACAACGGGTGTAATTGACATTAAATAATTGGAACAACTTGTACCTCGTCGATAACGAAAAGAAAGCTGAAAGATTCATCTATCTTTTGAAATTCACTTTCAAGTACCAGTGATCGAAGAAAGAAAATAAGTCCAGCTGCAATGATTGGATATCTATGAATACAGATAGCGTTACATTAATTGTGAAAAAATACATAAATTAAGTAACTAAATTGATTACGATTTTTCAATTATTTTTTAAAATAATAATCAAAAAATAAAAAATTTAATAATCTAAATTTAAGTAAATTCAAGCTTAATAGAAACATAATAGCAGACGATTACAATTTACTAACATCAATAATGACAAGAATATTCAATTCTTGATTCTTTCGACAAACATAAAAATGGCCAAACGTGTTAAGATGCCATATCTTGCCTATTTATCAAAGTTATTCGTTATTACCAATTCAATAATTATACATTAATTATAAATACTGTATATTATAATAATATTGTTTTATAAATGAAGCAAACCATTTCTTCTTAATCTGTTCTCTTTTTATTTTTGTTCTCCAAACCGAGATTAATAATCTCAGGGTTGCTATTTATTTTGCTATTAATTATAATTCATTATAAATATAATACATTTTCCATTAACTTTATAATAAATTTGCCATTAACTATATCTATAATAACTATAGTAATGCAGCGATTTATTTCCCATTTCGCCTTTCGGCTGGGCAAAATTTAAAATACAATAAATTAAATCAATTACTTGAAATCAGAAATCCGGCGTCTGAACATTTAGCGTACGTTGTTATAGATTAATTCTGAAGTTTGAAATCGGGCCATGAGTGCAACGGTGCGCAAGAAAGAAAAAAAAATGTTAAGCATCAATCAAAGTTAGGCGATTTCCTAGTCCTCCTTTGTCGACTTGTTCTAAAGGCCACGAAGATAATACGGGGCATGCGAAAGCATGCAAAAGAGCTGAACACTCTTTTGAGCAAAATCGACAGCGACAGTGAGTCGAGCGAGAGTGAAAAGAGAGTCGAATTGAACAAAATTTGGCGTGGTAGCCGTCTAAAGATAAACGCCAAACCAGCGGACGCTTTTGGTATCTTGGATTTCTCCAAGCTGATTGAGTATAAACAGGCGTCAAAAAGATATCTGGATCTAGGCTAAGTATTTTGTTATCGAATAGCCGTCGGGCTTCCAAATACGCTGTGGTTTCACCAAGGCGAAATCGATTGCAAAGTTTGACCTAGAGTGGTATCGATTTACTAAGCACCGCAACAGCTGTAGAAGAACACTTCGATGATACTCCTAATAACCTTTTTAGGTAGCGCCAAAAACATTTATCAATGATCTGAAAATCTCCTAAGGTCAAATCCGACCAAAAGCATCGAATCCCGTAACTCAGAATCGGAAGCAACATCACATCAAAGTATTTGATCGCGCCTTCGAAGGACATAAGACCAAGCTTCGATGCCGTATAAGCTGACGTTACAACTTTCGCCGATTGGCGCAATAAGTGGCTTCTGAAACACCACCGAGATGAGAGTTCAAAGCCTAGATATCGATACGAATTAACAAATTCTATCGATGTTGCATTCAGAAAAAGCACATCATCACGACAGCGGGGCCCACCTCGCCGAAATTTTATAATTTTCGTTTTGGAAGTGTTGATCACTATTTTATTTGTCAGACAAAACTCAACGAGAGCTGTAATGGCTGATTGTGCTGAGCATCTATCCAACGTTATTAAGGCAAGATCGTCAGCATATAAAATTGGCACTAGTTGAACATTGGCACTAGTTGGCACTAATTGAATTAGTTGAACGCATTGGGCGAAATCCATGATGTAATTAATATTATAATTAATAATAATATAATCTATAATATAATCTATAACCATAATCTATATTTATTACAAATACTCAAATAGCAATTAAATTAATAATAATCTGATAATTTTATACTAACGGGCAGTGCCGTCTTTCGACGATGTCCCGAAAAAAAAGAACACAAATATATAAATAGTTACAAGAAAAGTTTTGTCAGTTTTATTGACAATATTCTGAAGTAGATTTACCTAAGTCGTCAATAGATTGCGGAGAAAGTGTTGAGCCCACAGGGCAAGTGAACACATGCAGGATCGATTTACATGGTTGCGTACATAAATTGCAATGGCATTCATCTCCACGTTCATGACAAGGGATTGTAATTCGGCATAATCTATCATGGTATCCATGTATAGAGGCTCTTATGATAAATGGTCTCTTCGCATTCTTCTCAGATCGCCATGAAGTCTGTGTCATTGCCGGAGTAAGAGAGAACTCTGCATCAAGTGTGGATATCTTTGCATTCCAAATAACTAAGTGATCGATAAAGCATTGGGTATTTGGAAGCTTGAATGTCTATAATAATTTCAAAGACAGAGGTCGTTCACGAGTGATAAAAGACACTGCAGATGAGTGACAACGTTGCGAAATACCCAGAATCTTCTTAATAAAGATCCATTTTGCCCGATCAACTTGGGCAAAGTTCCTGGCTGTCAAATCTGATCAAAACGACAATAAGGCATATGAAATGATTAATTCAAACATAATTCGGACGAAGTTTAAACTACCAAAAAACGAAAACTTGGCAACACTAGGAGCTAAACACAGTGACGTTACCATCTTATCCATTTGACGATCTAGGTGATCTACAAATGACAAACGACTAGATAAAGTGACTCCAAGATATCTATACGTATTACAGAACTCAAGTGGTTTATCACCAAAAAATAACTCATCTGTAAGAGCCATACGTCCTCCACGGCGAAATTTCACAATCTTAGTTTTTGCTAGATTTACTGTTAAAATGTTTTTTTTTCGCAATATCAATTTAGTGCGTTGAGAGCTTTTTGGCCAATCTCGCAGAATGCAGTAATGATTAAGAGATCATCGACATACATGATAACACGTAGATCTCGAGATACTTTATATATGGTTTGGAAGATCTGCCACGAATAAAGAAAAAATCACGGGGCTTAGTAGATCTCCTTGAGGAACACCCACCAATTGGGTTATCACATTTGATAGATATGCACAATTAGAAATACGTATGTAATTCGGACTTAAAACCTTAGTTATCATATTGAGTATTGGGCCGTGCATAAGAAAATAATTGCGAAGCTTGTGCAAGAAAAGATCTCTGGGGACAGTGTCAAATGCTTTACGGAAGTCAACAAAGATACCGTACGCATGTCCATATGATGTTATCATGGTATTAATAATGTCTTTTACTATCTTTAGGGCCGTATTAGTTGAACGCATTGGGCGAAATCCATGATGTAATTAATATTATAATTAATAATAATATAATCTATAATATAATCTATAACCATAATCTATATTTATTACAAATACTCAAATTTACTTATATTTACATATATTATATCACTATAATCACATTTATTACCTTTACAAAACTGTGACTAAAATAAAATAACTATAATCACACATTCATTACCTTGACAGTTTAATCAATTGGAAAACTTGTAATCGTTCAGAACAAAAATTTTCACAAATTCCAATCGCCTCGCTGATTGCATCACGTATCTCACTGATGTCATTCTTATTAGATCGTTCGGAATTAGGATTCAATAAGGTCTGCAGTACAAAATTACAATTTTATTTGCTAACTATTGTCTCTTTTTATAAAGTACATCTTCGCTATTGTAAAATCTAATTGAGATTGAATGAGACAAAATTGATACGGCCTTAATTTTATCTTCGTTTGTAAGTCTCATTTTCATGTTTATACAGAATAGCAACTTTAAAAGCACATCTAAATAAATTGTTTAAAATCAAAAAAATAAAAACAAAATAAATTGGCAAAAATTAGTTAATTGAATTATCTTGTTGAATAATTTAAAAAAACATGAAATACATTTCTTTTATTTTTGAATAAAAATAAAAGAAATCAATTAATTTAAATATATTAATTTTTAAATTAAAATTGAAAATTCGAAAAAAGTTAAAATGTGACGCAATCATTTGGCCTATGTAGAAAATTATTGTGTCACATACGAACTACCTTTAAGTGCACATCTAAAATAAAGAGTTTGAAACCCATCTTCTTGTAAGTTACTGACTTGGCACAATATACAATAATTCCATACATGACTAATATTAAATAATATTATAAATAAATATACATCTTCTTGAGGTTGTCTCGGAAGATAAAAGCTTTCTACTCAAGTTGCTATCAGTAAAAAGGGGTTAAACTGCAAAGAACGTTAAAGAAAATAGCGTAACATATTGATTATAAATATTATTTTTTATAAATATTTTTAATATTTATATTTAAAAAATATAATATATTATAATATTATATTTAAATTTTATTTTATAATATTAAAATAATGTAAAAAATGTTAATTCAATAAGTAAAACAGCATAGTGCTATGTCTCTATCATGTAAAACGACGTTTTGAAAAATAACAAATATTCATACAGGCTGAATGCATAGTTTAATAAATATTATAGAAAAATGTATTACCGACACAAAAAATCGTAATCATTCTAAAATTGGTGTCAAGTTTATTTGAAACATTTAAATTAAAAAATCATAAAATTAAATATTCAAATTTTTAAAAATGAAACTTTAATTTAAAAGCTTTTGTTTATTAAATAAAAAAGAAAATATAAACAATAAGCGTTACTGCTGTGTTAATTGCTGATTTTAACTAAAAACTTAAGTTATCAAAATATTGAATTTCAGTAGTCTATATGTGAAGATATCATGTGAAGTCTTATTGCTCTCTACCTTTCATCAAATACTAAAATAGTTATTTCAATATTCAAAAATAGAAAATTTATGGTGTTTCCATTTCAAATATATATACCTATGAGCACAGGATGTCGCATAAAATCACAGCAATTCGACGAATTTTTTTCTAAAGATGCCTCGTAAAATCGGTTTAACTAAATTCAAAAACAAAAATTCCATGTTAATGCTAAAATAATTATACTTTAAAATACTTAAATAAGAAATTCACAAGTGTTCCAAAATCTAAGTCATTTGTATTGATTTGGATAGTCACGTAATAGATCGAAAATATATAAATTTATAAATTTATGTTCCTATCAATACGATTATTTATATAGAGACAAATCATATAATTCATTATTATAACATTATAGCATATAATATATATATATATATATATATATATATATATATATATATATATATATATATATTTAAAACTGATGCGATCAGGATATCATTGAATATAAATTAATTTATTAATATTATTGTAATATTATTAATGTTATTGAAATAAATTTTATAAGTTTGAAGGTTTCGTATACTGAAGAATATTTAGAAACGTTTCTTTAAATATTAACTATTTTTATTTGAAATTAAGAAACGTCTATGACTTAAGCTTATCAAATTTATCAGCTTAGCTTAGTTAACAAGACGATTTTGAAAATTTTGATGATGATGCAATTTTATTTAAAAATATTTATTAATTAATATATTTATAATATTATTCCGATTAACTTTATGGTAATTACTCAAATTATTGAAAATGTATTTTCCCTTATTGTCATCCGTTCTATGTGAGGCAATGCTTTTAATAGACGCATTACAATATATTGTAATTTATATTGTAATTTCCCAAAAACCAACAATATTAAGGTATTGTTAATTAATGATTTGAAATGTCTTTATGGCGTAGCTGATATGTAAATTAAAAACTTGATTTGAATATACAAAAATCGAAATAAATAAAGTATAATTTAAATATAAAAATATATAAAAATGTTAATATATAAAAATCAAAACAAATGTATTAAAACAGCGATTAAACGTTTTAATTTAAAATTATGTTTATTTAATGTGTGTATATTATATTTGAATTAATTATTATTTGTATATTAACAGTATTTTAATTAATATAAATCTTTCTTTGAATATTTTAATATTTACATCAGTGCGAAATTTTAAAATAAAAATCATCAAAACGAATTTTTAAAGAGTTTGTGCAACACTTTTTGTTTGAAGTATTGATTAAGCGCTTTCAATAAGGCTTATCAACCTTTTTTAAGTGGAATTAACTTGCAACGACAATTTATAAATCAATACATATCAACTATCAAAAATTCAAAAACAAAATGATTAAATAGTCATTGTTAATGTGGATACAAATTGAAGTTGCTAATCACAAGTAAATGCATTTAACTCGAAAAATAAACGTATCACTAGAGCTTCTAATCACGTTCTTTGTCTGATTTACTATATTCGATTCCTTATTGTTAAGATTAGAAAAATCAAATTTGAATCGAACGAGAAGAAAATGGATATTTTCAATAATTCATGTAAAATATACATACCAGGGTCAGTTCAACGGATTCAGCGGCACCTTTAGCAATAATAGTTGTCAAGCTATCGTACACATCAGGAAACATAATAGTTCCTCGGAGAGCCAATCCGAAAGCCACCACGTCCAATTGACTACAAAAACTGTAAAAGCACTATTTTCTAAAAAAATAAAAGCAAACCATGCGAGAGTTTGTTGCTCAATTTCGAAAATTAACCGTTTCATGCACGACGCCAACACAGAAGCAGTTTTTGAAAGTTCTTGCATTCTTCGTAAAAATAAAAGGGTTATCACATAGGTGCATTCACTTATTGAAGTTATTCGCTAAACAAGCATAAATTTATGAAGTTAAAGACACAATTTCAACAGATTACATTAAATTAAAAATCTTAAAAAAATGGAGAAACCAATGTAATATATCCAAATTTGTGTATTTGATGTCGGACGCCTGAGAAATGCCCATGCCTAGGGAGTGACCACAATCTCCATTGCATTATTTAAAATTTGCCATCAACGGTATAAGGGTAAGGGAAAAGAACAAAACCCTTCCGACTTAAGCAAGACATTCTACCATCAGTCGCCATTTACGGTATTATTTGGCCGTTCTGAATTCAGGTTGCATTTAGAGAAGAATAAAGCAGAAGAATTTTCAGAGGAGGAAGATTATGGGCTAAGTAATCTATCGGGTACAACTGAAGCAGATTCTTTAAAATATTCTATCATAAACAATAATTTCTTAATACAATAAAGTCTCAATACATTTAGTTAGAATGAACAAAATAACAATGAATATAACTCTGAACTTCGGATAAAAGAAATTTAAAGATACAAAAAGCGTGTTTTTATTAGAATATTTCTATCAAACAAAAGGTAATTGAATTAATTGTTTCGAGCAGTAACAATTTGAGTTTTTGATTCTAAAAATTCGTATTTTCTTTTATTTCCTAATAGTTACTCAATAGTAACTATTAAAAATATAACTATCGAAATATACCCGCTACCTGTTTCGTTAAACGATTATATATTAACATATTACATAAAATTATGAAGAATTTAAAAAGAAAGATGTTAAATGATAAGTTAAGATGTTGAATATTCGCATTTTAGATAAAAATTCAATTCAGAAAATGTTTATCCAATTTGAAGTCAAGAATCAAAAATGTTTAATCGGACGATTTTCACTAGACTTGTTTCGTTTTAAATAATTACACATTATATTTTAACGTTTGTAAAGAAAATTGTATATAAATATACAATTATAATAAGATCAGCTGCAAATAACGTTATCAATTAAATAAGATAAAAATGATTCTAACGGATCTTCAACAAGAGAAGATTGCACAAATAACCAAAATAATGTGACATAATGCGATATTACTGGCTATTTTCGTCCCAAAACGATTAGTAATGTCTGGCCGAAACGCTAGTGTGATTAAATTTATTAAAAAAATTAAAATAAATATTTTTTATTTGATTTGTTTTTAATTTACAGCTTAATTTTCTAAAGATGATAGAAGAGATATCGAAATATTGTAATTATCGTAATTTTCATTCCTTTCCTCATTTTTATAAAGTTACAAGATTTTATTCATGAATCGATGATGTAACAAATTTATAGTGTTAACATTGAAATTTGTCAATTATTAATCAAAGTATATTTTAAATTATAATTTAAAAGTTTAAATTAAAAATTAAAATTTACTTAATTAATGTGATCAATTAATCAAAGTAATCAAAGTAATAAATATATTTTCAAAATGTAAAAAATCTATACCCCAATTGACCGTAATGTTTCCTCCATTCCATGCATGTTCGGTTTAATCATTAATTGCTTAACAAAATAAGAAACCATCTTCAGACATACATGGACATCTTGGGTTGATACTGATAATGAATGAATACAATGTTCTATTCCACACTCTAGAGTTGCCTGCGAAAATAAAAATACTGAAATAATTTAAGTTTTAGTAATTAAACCTCGTTCAGTACCCAAGAACCACAATATAAAACGCATTATATTGAAATAATTAAATAATTAATAGAATTATAATTGTATTACAATTATTATCATTTATTATATTATCTATCGATATTATCTATCTAATGATAGATCAATAATTCAGGTTGTTAATTCAGGATTAAATTCAGGTTGTTAAGAATCTACTAAATGATGAAATTATGATTAAATGAATGGTAAGTTACATGTTATTCAAATGAAACATTTGAATTATGTTTCCTCGTAAAAAGTTTGCACTTAGAAGTATGAATTTACTTTTATACGCAAAAGTAAGAAAATATAACATAATTTTTATTTAAAACGTTAAAATAATTAAAATGAAAAGTTTTATAAATTGTAAAATAATTACAAATTAAATATGAATAAATATTAACTTAAATAATAAATTATAAACGTTTCGTTAAAACATTTAAAAATAAAATTAAGATATTTAATATTTTTATTTGAAATTAAGAAACTTTTCGGAATTAACAGTAAATTAAATGTTTTCGGTAAACTTAACTGATAAGCTACTAAAATAAATTTAAATATTTAAATCGTTTTACGCATAGAACAATATAATAAATATAATAAAATATTAAAAAATAAATTTATAATAAAATAATATTGAAATTATGTTCATATAATAATAAAATTATACTCTTGGTTAGAGAAAATAAAAAATAATAAATAAAAGAATTTAAAGATTTAAAGATTCCTTAATGATTAAAGCTTCAGTAAGGTGAAATAATTTGAAAACTTTTATTAACTGATTGTGTCCTTAAACCTTTAACTTATTATTTTTTGAAACTACTAACTCCTTTAGTTTAAAATGTGCAAACAAGAGAAAAGAGCTTGAACAGCTCGAACATGTTGGTTCACATCAGGGAAAACAGAAGAAAAAATAAATAAAAACACGAAATAATGTGTAATTCAGGCATGACGACAACGCATCCTGAGGTAATTTCGCAACCGTCCTTTAAAACTCCCCTGGTTACCATTTATCGTCACAGCAAGTATACCATTCCAGATAGGTACAATGCGTTCCTTGTAAGATAATGAACGTATGGACCGCACCAAATGTGTCCACGATGGAGAATGCGTTCGTAAGCGTATAGCTCAAGCTGGAACTAAGGGTGAGCAACGACGGACCCATACAGCATGTGTGGGAGGATTGCGGATTGGTAAAGGGTACACAATCCCACTGAATCAAGATGACCGAACACCCTACGTACTAGACCGAGGAGGCGAACGCATTATATATTTATATTTTATATTACATATAAAAATGTAATTAGTAAAAATCACAGAACGAAAAAATATTATCACTAAGTGATTTTTATAATATAAACATTAACATCACAGTTTAATACATTATATTTAAGCTTATAAAGGTGTGACTAAAGATTCAAAGCAAATTTAAAAACTTACACGAATAGCAAACCTAAGAAGTCCGCATTGCGGATAACTATCAGCTAATTTTAATATGAGATTCCTCCAACACGGCACGCTTATCAGTGTCATTAGCCAATGTGGGATCTTAATAATAAAGATAATCATGCAAATATTTAAAAAATAATTTAAATGTGATAAATAAATACTGATTAAATGTATACATCAATCAACAGTTAGCAAAATCAAGTAAGGGATTCGATTTAGTACGCTTCAGTCACAAATTGTGCAAGATAAAGGCAAAGTAATATTTAAATACGGGTTAAATAACTATGTGTTATCAATGTTAATTTGGTAACCGATTAACGTCAACAGAAAAACTAGATGATACAGACTTTAACAAAGTATTGTATAAATCAATAAAAGCCAGACACAATCAGCTAAAATATCAACTAGAAACGCGTATCAGTAAGCCTATATGGTAATATACGAAATCTTCAAACATAATTTAGCTAAACATTTAGACCATACATGTCTTGTACTTTCAGTTCTTGATTTAAATTATTTTTACAGTTTCAATTATTAATTTTTTGAATTAAATTAAAAGGCTGATAAAATATTGAAAAACAAGTGAAATTTTGTAGTAGGGTTGATAACTTCAGCAGACGTTCGTATTTTCGAGAATAAAAAATCTACGCATAATATTTCTGGGTGGAATAAAAGCCAGTCATTAATAGAACGTAATTTGGAATGATTCAATCACTATAAAGATTAACTGCAATATCAAAACGGTCTCAACAATGAAAATTAACTATTTAAAATAATATTAACTATTTATTAATAATGGGAAAGGGTTATAAAAGTTTAAATTTTATCGTTTTAATATTTTTATAATAACGAGATAATTGCTAAGACTAAAGTTGTTACCGAGTAAACTGTAGGGTTACGCTTCGATTTCTTTACACACAAATATCTAAATTCTTAACATTTTAAATTTTATTTCAAATTGTTAATGCAGAATATTCAATTAGCCTCTAAATTGTTAGCAACTCACAACAGATAGTTTAAAAGTCTTGACGTATCTTTTTCCAATTAGTCACAATAAATAACATATTTTCAAGTATAAGCCATGTTTATAATAAATGTTAACGATTCAGCCTGTACGACTATATAAAAAACTAATCAAAAAACTTTAAATAAAATCAAAACTTAAAATTTTAAACTTTATAAAAAACTTAAGTAATTAATTATTCAAAAATTATTAATTTTTGAATAATTTCAATATTGTCTTTCCTAAAAAAAGGAAAAATCAAGCAAAAAAGCAGAGCAAATACCTTCTGGTATCGGAGTAACGTCGCATCCATTTCAGTTGGATTAAAATGCTGCAATAAGAATTGTTCAAACGACCTATGAACTATAGACATTATCTCTTTTCTAGACACACCTTGTATAACACAAAGTTAGAAAATAAAAAATAATTAAAATATAAAATTTGAAATAAAAAATATTTAATATTAAATCAAATATTTTAGTATTTTAATAAAATCAAATGTTCCATAAATATTCTATAAGAATTTGGCTTTGGTTTTTTATTAAAAGTTTGGAAATTTAATTTCCAAACTAGCAATATCAATCTGTAACTCAATTAAAAATTTAAAATGTATAGTAAGTTTTAACAATCCTTTATAATATATAATCTTTAAGTATAAAGTATATTTATATACGTATAAAATCTTATACGTATTATATCTTATATTATATAATATATAATATATATTATATATCTTATATTATATCTTATCTTAATATTATATATCTGATCTATATCAGATCAGATAACTGAGTCTACGTACTTTTTATTTACATTGCCGTCCCTATAGCTAAAAGACTTCTAGCTCAAACTTGCTCAGTTTTTTCGTTCAATAAGTCTCACAAGTATTTTTCAAAGTTACTTAAATGTATTGCATTGGAGAGGATATTGCTAAGAGATTAATTCGACATTTTGATAGTACTCTCAGCACGGTTTTAGGCCAGGTCGCTCTTACTTGATTAATTTATTATCATTTGCCAAGAATGGGTGGATGCTGTTGGTGGTGGTAACTTGGTTGATGTTATGTTTTTGAACTTTTCTTATGCCCTTGACAGTGTTTAATGAAGGAATAGTATCATTATTATGTCACTCTTATGTTTCTCGTAAAATGTGTAATTGTGTGAATTTTATTGTCCAAAGATACTTTAGAGTGCGTATTAATAGCCCACTTTCAAATAGCGGAAAATCTCAACAGGGGTTCATCAAGGTTCCGTATTGAGTCCGCTATTGTTTATTATAACCCTTAACGATTTGCTTGTGCGCTTTAAAAATTCTCCTTTAGCGTTTGCTGATGATATCAAAATTTAAAGGATTGTCAAGAGTTCGTCGGATTGTATTTCACTATGAAATGATCTTGATTGTTAAAATATCCATGGTCGGTCAACTGGTCTTTTGCTCAATGTTAACAAATGTGTGACGATGAGAATTGACAAGAGCAATATTCCCAATACGTATAATATTGGTGGATCTGAGCTAAGCAAGGTATCCAATCAAAGTAATCTGGGAATCACCGTTGATCAAACTCTTAAGACCAGATTAGTCACGGATAATGTTCGTATATAGGCTATACGTGCCTTATATAGCATTAAAAATGCATTTTCCTTCATTACAGCTAATGTCTTCAAAACTTTATTCATGGATCTTGTAAGACCGGATTTAGAATACTACGTGCAAGCGAGTTTTCCGATTAATAAGGAATAAATAACCTCGATGCAGTTATGCGACGTAGATCTCAAAAGTGCATTGATCTAAAAGGCTAACCGTATAATATGCGCTTAACGATGCTAGATTTAATTCTCGTGAGGCTTAAACTTGTCTTACTTGATCTTTTATCGATTTGGGTGATGATTAACGAAGTGATAGGATGCCATTCTAGATTTGTGTGTCTTCGACAGTTAGGCTTGCGCGGTCACAGTTTGCCGCTGTATAGGCGTTCACATGGTCGGTTGGCTAGATCGTGGATGGTATCTCACAGAATTTTAAATATTTGGAACTCGTTGTCAGAGGAAATTGTTGATCTCTCAAACTATAATATGTTAAAACGCAAAGTTTGTTAGTGGATAATGGATCCGACCAATGAATTGATATTTTTTCTATATCAATTGGAAGGAACCAACATTATTTTTTCTTCTCCTTTTCTTCTGATCTATCTAAAAATCCTTAAGGTAAGACATTTTTGAATAATAATCTTTGCCATTCTGAATTGTTCTGCAAATTATTTTTGTAACGCTGTCGAATTAGAACGTCTTCTTATCATTTGATTGCTCGATGTTTGTTTTTGACGAGCTCTAATTTTTACGGAGTATTATGTTAAGGCACATTCTATTATCACAAATGAATTCACACGCTAAATACCCTCGGTCAAACAACGATCAGCAAAATAATTTAAAATCATCCATTGCAGATAGCAGTTTAACAGGTTAGCTTGCAGGTTTTTAAAAGAGTTTATAAATTAATTTATTTTGTATTCTAATTGTTTCTTTTAGATGGCCAAATAGGAAGATCAGATGTTGTTTCATATCACCCAGCATACGTAAAAAATAACCTAAAATTTTGGTACAAACCGAAAATATCTCGGGATAATGGTATTTTCTATAATCTTTTAAACAGCATACTCATTATAATTTCACAGCTATCAAAATTTTAAAACACCTGCCCACTGGATCGTTTATTATTCGTGACAGCATCGGATTTCCTGGAGCGTATGGTCTTGCTCTTAAGGTCGCCAGGCCTCCTCCCCATGTTCAAATTAAACCAGGCAAGTAAAGTAGCATTTTATCTTCATGTTTATCGAGTTACATGCTAGGTGAAGATATATCCAATGAACTAGTGCGACATTATCTCATCGAGCCTACGGAGCAAGGTGTTCGTTTGAAAGGCTGTAGCAACGAGCCAACATACAGTAAATTAACAAATTAATTAGTTCAAATTAATGCATTCCCAACAACTTTTGCATAAATTTTACAAATTCATAAATTTTACTAATCTATTATTAATTGATATACTATTTCCAAAAGAGCTGATAAATTAATTTATTTATTTAAAACGCAACATATTGGATAATGGATCCGACCAACAGAATGCGCTTATTGCGGTATCAGTGGGAAAGATCCAACATTATTTAATTTTATTTTATTTTTATATTATATTTAATATATAATATTAAATATTTTAATATTATAATCGTAATATTATCGTCTTAGGGGGTTGCCATTTCGTATCCTTCGTGACCTTTCGCCAGATGAGCGATTACAATTACGAAAAGCAAACATCGAATTGAGACACCGGCTTTCTCAAGGTGAGGCTAATATATGCATACGGGATTTTCGGGTTGTCAAGTGGCGTCCTGTCGTACGTTGGAAACAGTTGGCTCCTTTAACTGTCGGGACCCCTGTTTCCATGTAAATTCAGAGAACACTGACCATTCCTTAGGGTATCTGATTGTATTTGATAGACCGTGCCTTAGTAAAACCAAAAAGGATTCCAATGCAACTCGTTGCTATTTATCGGTAGGCTATTCAAATTTACGAAGTCTTCCTGCACAACTTGTAGAGCTTCGATACCATGTTGAGGTTAATGCGTATGATATATTCTGTGTTAGTGAGTCATGGCTACATGAACACATCTTGGATGCCACTGTAAATATTCCAGGTTATCGTCTACTTCGAGGGGACAGGAGGTCCAGTATGCGAGGGGGCGGTGTTGCAGTGTACGTTCGAGACCATTTGCTAATTTCTGGCATCGATCAAGTTTGTGATCCGCAAGGCTCGTTCGAGAGTATTACCTTTCATATTGGGTATGATCGTGTTGGTATCAGTCTCTGCGTTGTATATCGCTCACCTTCTATGATCACTGATTGTAATCTTCTGAAGTCAGTATTGCGATCGATAAGTATCAGTTCTCATTTCCTTCTTCTAGGAGACTTCAACCTACCTAGATCAGATTGGCGGCAAACAATATTTGATGATGGCACCGTCGTAGAAAGAGAAATATCCCACTTCCTCGCTGATGAACTCTTACTAGTACAACACATTCAAGAGCCCACACGATTTTCTTCCCATAATAATGATACTATACTTGACTTGGTTTTTTCCAAACGTCTTGAAGACATAGCTCGAGTGGATTATCTTCCACCGATAGGTAACTCTGACCACTGCGTGCTATCACTACAGGTCACCCCAAACTTTAAATTCCGCCATTTTACGGCTCCCATCGTAAAACGGGTTTGGTCAAAAGTGCTTGATGAGCAAATTTTATCTTTCTGTCAACGTCGTCCACTATCTTTAACAAATACTAAAGAAGTCTCACTAAAAGTGATTGAGGATTACCTTTTAGGTATTTCTGACGTGTTTGCACCAAAGCGTATCATCTCGCCAAATACTAAATATCCTGTTTGGTTCGATAAGGACCTGAGATTGATGTTGCGAGTACGAAATCGTCTTTGGAAGTTATCTCGTTCGCTTCCGTATTACGCCAACATTAAATTCGAATCTACAATCATCAAGGAAGTTAATCGCAACCCCAAGCTATTTTGGTCATATGCTCGGCAAAACGGAACGCTCAACTCTGCAATCAAGCATGTGCACTCTGAATGTGGCTTGGTTACAAATGAAACTGATATAGCTGAGACCTTCGCATCCTCGTTCTCTTTATCCACTTTACCACATTGCGATTCTCATATGATATGGTACGGGTGCTCTATCCCTCCGCGTAATGAATCCCGGCCAATTTGCGTTACTGAAATTCAAGATTATCTCAATAATATTCGTCCTTTTAGCGCAGCTGGCCCCGATGACATCTCCCCATACCTGCTCAAAGCTTTATCGAGTTACCTGGCACCATTCCTGACTATTATCTTTGATAAAATTCTGGCCACTGGCAGTGTCCCAGAAGATTGGAAAACTGCAACCGTTGTTCCTATTCCCAAAAAATTTTTTGCATCATCCTGTGGTGATTATAGGCCAATAAGCTTAACCTCTTCTCTGTGCAAAGTTCTCGAACGCGCCATCAGCACTAGAGTCTACGATCATCTTGTCTCTCTTGGTATACTATCGTCCGCTCAACATGGTTTTCGTCACTCCCGTTCTTGTTTGACGAACTTGCTTACCGCGCGCGAAACTTGGACCCAGTCGTTAAGTTTTGGTAGCTCACTCGATATAATCTTTATTGATTTTTCGAAAGCCTTCGATCGCGTCCCTCATGATGGGATGATTAGGTTGTTAGCACACTACGGAGTATCCTCCATGTTATGCAATTGGATTCGTGATTTTTTGGACGGGAGATCATTTCAGGTGAGGGTTGGCAATAGCATGTCTTCTACTAGGTTAGTTAAATCCGGAGTTCCGCAAGGTACAGTCCTTGGTCCCTTGCTTTTTATTATATTTCTCAATGATCTTCTGTTACGCATAAACAGTCCCTGCCTGGCATTCGCAGACGATGTGAAAGTGTGGTGCGATAGCATCTCAGATCGTGATGGTCGGCATCTACAACATGATCTCCAGACAATCTACGACTGGAGCAGTGCTACCGGTATGACCATAAATGTAGATAAGTGCGTTCATATGAAACTCGGCAAATGTAAATCTGATCATGAATTCTATTTAGGATGTTATAAGCTTCACAACATTTCTGTTCATAGAGACCTAGGGATTATTTTGAATAACGACCTTAAAACACGACCGAATACCGATTATATCTACGGTAAAGCCATGAAGGCCTTGTATTGTATTAAGAACACATTTAGTAAGCTGCATCCAAAATTATTTAAGCATCTCTACTGTGCGTTAGTCCGTCCGCATGTGGAATACTGCATCGCATCAACTTTTCCATCCACCAAGGCTGAGATGAAAAAGACCGAGTCGATTTTACGTAGAGGAACCAAACTTTGCATTACATCTCTTTATTCTTACAATGAGCGCCTAGCTTGCTTAAAAATGCCTTCAACGGCCCAGAGGCTACTATATTTAGATCTTGTAGCGATGTGGCATTTGGTTCGTGGAAAAGAGGGGTTCCCATCCAATTCGATAAAATTGAGAAATTCGCGTCGCAGAGGTCACTCCCTTACGTTATTTAAATTCCCCCATGGCAAAATAAGGAGTGTGAGTAGGCTTTCCCACCGCGCATTGAATGTTTGGAATTCGCTGCCTGAAGACGTCGTCAATGCTACTAGCAATAGACACTTCAAGAAGATGCTGCTGAAGTGGATTGTGAACTCTAATTTGGATTCGTGGATGTATTTTAATTGATATTTTAAAATGTAATTTGTGAACAGTTGAAACAGCCATTTGCGGCTAGTAACTTGTACACTATAATAATAATAATTTATGTTTTCTTCTTCTCTATTTTTTGATCTGTCTAATAAGCCCTAAGGCAAAGACATGCTGTGAATAATATACATTAAAACATTTATACAAAAGGAATAATTGGATAAACAATTTGACGAACCTGATTCAATGAGCAATTGACAAAGACGATTTGTCGCCGATGTGATTCCAACAAAGTTATCAGACAGCTTATCGATAACTACTTCAGGTAATCCATTATGCTTAAGAAATCTTAATTTCGAAAATGAAAAAGAGTAATCAAAGAGAATATGTATTTACGTTTTAATGCACTGGAACACCTGCGGCTCCATAATGAAGTCAAATTTATCGAATGACTGGCAACATTGTGCCTGAATCTGTTCATCAATCGGACACAATTTCCCATCATTATCGTTAGCTTCATTATTAAAGTTGTGTGAAGTCGTCATTTAATGCAGAGAACCCATTTATTTATAAGATAACAGGAAAAGCGTAGTTCATCTACAAAGTACATCAAATGAACAAATCACACAGTCGATCACAATGGAAAATTTTTTAAATCATTTAAA
Source organism: Pomphorhynchus laevis (assembly GCA_012934845.2). Taxonomy (NCBI): domain Eukaryota; kingdom Metazoa; phylum Acanthocephala; class Palaeacanthocephala; order Echinorhynchida; family Pomphorhynchidae; genus Pomphorhynchus; species Pomphorhynchus laevis. The sequence goes on along the minus strand of WNNJ02000808.1, from coordinate 46,481 downwards.
TTAGCACACATCGCCCGTCGCTTCTACCGATTGAATGATTTGATGAGGTAATGGATAACAGATATCACGGGTTAATCCCCCTGCGTGTCTACCAAAAAGCTTCCAAAACTCTATAGTTTAGAGAAAGTAAAGGTATCAGTTGCAGATAGTATTCATCTGCTTCAAACTAAATTTGTAAAATATATTTCTTTTGTCATTATACTACTATGAAACACTGTTTAATGTAAAAATATTTTTTAAATTTTAGGATCGAGAATAGATACTAATACATTAATCTTATTTCTAGATAGTTCAATCAGATATTATAAAATCATGTTTTCGATAAATATTAAAACGTAAGGCAGGGCATAATCTTGAGAACATGTGGTTTTAGTTTTCTCGCAGTGTGGAATAATACATTTAAATTAAGATATTTAATTAGCAGTGATCTATCATATTTTTCATTAATTATTATTATTTACTTAACATAATCTGCAAAGGTTTCGTAAAGACACTAACATAATCAAAGACGTATCACGATACATAAATATGTATCGTGACATGACGACCAAAATATTTACCAATATTATCGACTGAATGTGGAAGCCATAAAATAATAAGTTTCAAAGTCAAATCGTTTCTGCCTCTATAGTTTACTCTCTGAATAAAAACCTACTAAATGTAGTGGTGGACTGAACTCAGTATAATTTTAACTGTTTTTAATTCTCTATTTTGCATTTTTATCCAGACTATTTGAGCTTTGCGCTCTTTTGCCGCTGTTGTATTAATTGCCGCTGTTGTATTAAACATTATTATTAATCTTACTTTTTAAAAATAATCTTAGACAGCAAAACGAGCAAAAACTCAAAATAGCATCACAAACACTAAAAAATAAAAGAAATAGAATATTTTGAATTTATTATTGTAATAAATGATTTTTAATTTAAAAAAATAATCTTAGACAGCAAAACGAGCAAAAGCTCAAAGTTACAAACACTAAAAAAGGAATAGAATAAATATTTATTATAAAAATATTTTTTATAAATATAAAAATATTTTTTTAATATTTTCTTTAAAAAATATTAAAAAATACTATTAATTTAATAGAATTTAATAGTATACAGCTGTGACCGCACCGGGAGCGGTAGCCAGTGGAGCAGAGGACAAGAAACGCAGCAAATACTCCTTTCCATCAGTGGAATCGCTTGGTGCGTTGGGCCCTGAGGCAGAAGGCCTAATGCACAAAATAGGTCGGCGGATAGCAGCAGTGACTGGAGAGCGGCGGTCCACGGATTTCTTGCTGCAGAGGCTGAGCGTTGCCATCCAACGCGGTAACGCTAGTTGCGTTCTGGGCACGGTTGAGGGGACGAGCGATAGACAATACTTAGACAATTTATTATTTGTAATTTTTGTTTTTTTTTGAAAAATTTAGACATTTTAAATTAATTTAACAAACAATTTTATTAAATTTATAATAAAAACACAAACATCGTGTCGTTAATGTTATCATTGTAGAATGATACGATGCATTCGCTCTATAAGGTCATCAAGCCATCACACAGCTCCCCCGAGTGGATTGTGCTCGTAACTTTCAAAGAATCGCAAGGGCAAAAGTGCATTAAAAGAAACAAGTTTTGATTGATTATTTGTTGACAGTCTTTTTACATTATTAATAATAATTAATTTTATTAAAAAGGTTACAATAAAAACGACGACAACCTTCGACGACAACCATTGACGACCATCCGCATGACAATTATCGACAACCATCGACGACATCCGCTCGCTACTTACAACTAACGACTTGCAGACTAACGGTGTTTAAACATTCTTGATTATAACTAACTAATTAACATTTTATTATGGCAAAGAGAAAGCTAACTAAAAATGTCGGCCAGCAACTCAAGTCCGTCAAGGAAGCTTACATCGAAAAGCAAATTGGATGCGACAACAAGAACTGCAATGTTTGGACTCACGTTGCCATTCCTTTCACTGACGAGGACAACGTTTCAAATCGGAATTTCCTCTGCGGCTTCTGTTGTGCTGCCCTCGTAGGTAAGCTAATGAAAGAATGACCACTCAAACGGTGGAGACGTTCTGAACGCTAACGAAACAGAGTTGTGCTCAATAAATGAGCTTGATGATATCTCTCAGTCGACTCAGACCGCTGTTATACATGGAACATCAACAAACGACAACATATCTTCAAATCTATCGTCGTCATCCGTTTGCTTACTAACTCCTTCGTCATCTATAAAACCCGTTCTTGAAACTTCTCTCACACACGCTCCTTTAACTACGGATAAAACTTCCCTTAATCTTCATCTTCCTAACAATGCAAACAGTAAAGGCCTTCATCTCGTACCTCATTTTTCCTATTCATCCCCACATCTAAATACATCTCATACCTCGTTCTTCTCTTCACGTACTCCTTACTCTACCCCCACCTTATCACTTCTCAATAATTTACATCCTTCCGTCAAAATTATCTCCAGTAACATCTCCGTTCAACCTATTCAACAATCCACTTCTGTCACACATGCTCCAACCGTATCACCTATCAATAATTTACATCCTTCCGTCAAAATCATCTCCAGTAACATCTCCGATCAACCGATTCAACACTCCACTCCTGTCACACATGCTCCAAACTATCTTAAATCTTCACTTAGCACCCCTGTCATTCCCACGTTTATCTGCTCTTCTGCCTCTACTACTACCAGGTCTGTCCGTCCACCACTACGTAATCGTTTTCCTTCGCGCGATTGATGCATTATCATATCTAATTTGAAGGTTTCCGAATCTTCTTCTCCTCAATGTCGCCTCGATGATGTATCTGCTTTCAGGTATATCCTAGCAACCATTATTCCTGATAATAATCCATCCCTCTTCAATAATATCGCTCCTGTATCTTTGATCCGTTTAAACAAAACCACTAAATTCAATCATCTCAGTCCTCCACTCCTAAAAATTGTTTTCCGACATAGTTCACATGCATTCTTGGTACTTTTCCAACGTTTTAAACTTCTTACCACTTCGTCTACTTGTCGTATATTTCCTGACCGCTCCCCTTCTGATATTGCCCAGCTCAATTTAGCTCGCATTGAGAAACATCGACGTGAAACAAACGGTGAGTCATCCTTATCTATACGTCAAATCAACGGAAATTTTCACGTTGTACACACAAGGCCAAAAATTTGATGGCATCCCATCTCTCCCCCTTGTCTTCTTCGTCAGTCGTTCTCGCTCCTAAGCATACTTTTCGTCTTAGTCTATTCAATACTCGCTCCACTTTTATAAAGCTGATATGCTCCTTGATATCTTCGATCAATTATCTATCGATATTCTCTGCATTACCGAATCCTGGCATTGTGACTCCGACGATCTTGCTATTCGTCGTCTATGTCCATCCTTTCCAAAATTTTGGTTTCTAATAAACATACATTTGAGATAAAAAGGTTTACAACGATTACATCGATTACAACAATTACTTCAACGATAAAGAATTTAAAATTGTCTTGATTATAATAAGTTCTTACAATTTCAAATTGAAATTTAAATCAAATTCCATTGATACCGCAATAAACGAAATCTGTTGGTCGGATCCATTATTCAATAACGAATTTTCCGTTTGAAAAATTGATGGAAATTTGAATTCCAGTACAATATCACATTATATGACAAAAATATGACAAAGAAGACCAACAAGCAAGCGAAACACAACAATACAACAAAGTCGGTTGGGTACGCAGATAATGAAGTGGCATGTGACTCTCACGGCTGCACGATATGGACCAAAGTAAGCTTCCCCTCAGACAGTTCTCAAACAATGACGAGTCGCAATTTCTATTGTGGTTTCTTTGCAGCTCTTGCAATTGCAAATTTAAATAAGACTATTAACGATCTACGCTCACTAACCGAAGACACTGATAAACCATTACGATTAGATATCCCTTATACATGTGAAGTATTCGAGCAAGATACAATACCTTCACTAGACAATGAAATCGCCCCGATCAACATAACGGCAACATCTGATACTTCAATATTCCGGAAATCTACCCGTACTCGAGTTTGGACACGAGGACATGCAAGATCGCGAATCGTAAAGGCAACAACCCTTGAAACTTCCTTATTTAACCTTAAATCCGATTTCCTGGATTCGTCAAATCTAGAGAATTCCATCATTTCTCACAAGGATACACAGAAACAAACATTCCATATCACTCAGAAAACACATCCAAGGCCGGAAACAAACACAGAAGCACCACATCACACAGCACTCCCAACTTTTTATTGTCCTCAAACAACCCATAGTCTATATAAAATGGATGGAACACTCAAACAAATGATAAATCATACCAATTTCACTGTAAACAACACTGATAACCCCAATATACCTATTCTATCTGAGCCTAAACGACATAAACGCCGAACATTCGATCGGGATAAATGTTTCATTATTGTAAATTTAAATGAATCACCGAGTCCAAACAGTCTCATCCGGATTAAACATGATGTTGATTCAGTAAAGCAAGTTCTTTCAACTGTTCGCCCAACAGAAATATCAGTCGAACAAAATAGACAGGTAATACACCTCTTTCGCATTGGGAAGAAACAAGATGGTACCAAACCAAGGCTTTTGAAAGTTGTTGTTGATAGCCCCGAGACTAGTAAGCAAATCATCAAGAATTCCTTTAAGTTAAGGGGCTCCAGTATCAGACTTCTACCTGACCTCAGCACTGAAGATAGAAACAGATTGAAATCTGCAAGGAAAGAGCTTCAACAAAGAATTCAAAACGGTGAAAAAAATCTAATTGTGAAAAATTTTCAAGTTGTGCGGCGAAGGGTAAATACGCGATTCAGCCTCGGAATCCGTCTAACCGTTCCATCGACACTCTCCGCCGCACAGATTCGTGCATCCACCACGTAAACATCAATCCAATTTCAACACCAACAGCGACACCACACCACTGCCGTTACTCTCAAAATAATATTTCCATCATGTACTTAACTGTTTAAGCATGTACAACAAATTTGACGAAATATTGTGTCTCGTTAATTCAATTAACACAATATTTCGTCAAATTTGTTGTACATGCTTAAACAGTTAAGTACATGTCTCGTTAATTCAATGAACACAAACATCATAGCATTGAGCGAAACCTGGCTTAACAACGATATATCTGATAATGAAATCTCAATCCCAGGCTACTTTGTTATACGATCCGATCGAACCGCCTCAAAAGAAGGTGGAGTTATATTATACGTCAAGCAACCGTTAACTATCATCGAGCACAGCATTGTATCAGATGATTCATACAACGAATATCTGTGGGCAACAGTATCTTCTCCTGATAGACAGAAACTAAAAATCGGTTTATTTTACCGATCTCCGCGCTCCGCAACTGAAAAGATTGGCATCTCTTTACGACATCACCTAACAAGCTTATCACCGATCATTATCCTAGGAGACTGCAATATGCCTCATGTCAATTGGGACCTATATACTTCGACACATGGTTGTGATGTTGAATCATCCAATCTCCTTGATACGTTCAACGATCTCAATCTAACCCAGCATATTCACGAACCCACTAGAAGGAGGAAGCAATCATCTGCCATTTTAGACCTCTGCTTATCACGAGGGGAACCCATAATTGATGAAATCTCTCTCAGCCCCCTATTGGCCACAGTGATCATTGTGTCATTAGGCTGGCGCTTTCTGTCAGTCTCTTTAAAACAGCCCCCTCGGCAAAACCCGAATTGAATCCCTTCAAAGCGAATTTCGCAAGTATGACGCAAGCTATTCGAAACATTCAATGGCCTAATCCATATGAAATTGGCATAGATCAGTGCTGGGAAAATTTCAAATCTACTTTGATCAATGCTCTAAATTACTTCTCCCCTTTAAAACGTCAGCGCACATCCCACAAAACTCCCATTTGGTTTGACTCGCAGATTAAACAAATGATTAAGACAAGAGACAAAATTTACAAAAAATTCAAAGAACAGAATTGTTCTTGGACCGCTTACAAGGAATTACGAAATCAAGTTACGGCACTCAAACGTCAGAAAAGCAGGTGCTTCGTTTCCAATCTTTGTCGATCATCAAAAAGATATCCCAATAAATTGTTCAAATATATCAGCTCATTAAAATCAACTACGTCTGAGATTAACTCTATATTTTTGGAAACCGGTGAGCTCACATCTGACGACAAAGCAATTGCCAATATTTTCCTAGATCAATTCACGCTAGAGAGTCCTACCTGTCAGTATTGCCCCAGATTCTCCACTGCTCAATATCCGTGTTACGAATTTACTCCATTTGATAAATTTGAGGTTCTTAACGAACTTCTAAAGCTACCACGATCAATTGCGGCAGGACCAGACAATATTCCTCCAATTCTTCTTCGGGAACTTGCACCAGTAATATATGAACCTTTACACACCATATTCGATTTCTCCTTGTCAACAGGCTGTATACCATCAGATTGGAAATGTTCTATAATCCGACCTCTCTACAAAAAAGGCGACCGTAATCTAGCAAGCAACTATCGGCCCATAAGCCTTACCTGCGTTGCTTGTAAAGTGCTAGAGAAACTGCTTTTTAAACGAATCATCGGGCACCTAGAAGATAACCAAGTACTCTGCGACAACCAGAATGGTTTCCGCCCAGGAAGATCTACTGTCACAAACCTCATACTTGCGAGGAGTGATTGGACCAGATATGCCGAGGCTGGAGTTAGTGTTGATGTTTTGTTTTTCGACCTCAGCAAAGCATTTGATCGGATATACTATGATGTCCTCCTTATTACGCTGGAACAGTACGGCATCAGAGGAACCCTCCTTAATTGGATTAACTCCTTCCTTAGAAATCGGAAGATTACTGTATTGGCTAATAAACAAATGTCAAAAACAAGAAATCCTGGACGCGGTGTTCCTCAGGGATCGGTACTCAGTCCATTGCTCTTCATTATTTACATCAACGAGCTTACTACAGCTATTTCGAGTCCATGTGGTTTATATGCCGACGACTTGAAAATTTGGCGACCAATAATCGATAGCCGAGATCCAATGATACTCCAGAGAGACATTGATAATATTAAGGTATGGTGTAATCAACGGGGACTGGTATTAAACCCCGATAAGTCAAAACATATGCGCATCGGACATATACACATCAATTCATCATATACCATTGACGGAAGAGAAATTGAAACAGTTCTCCAATTTCAAGACCTTGGAGTGATCGTAAATAGAAGCTTATCGACCATCCCACATACCAGTCACACAGTTGCTAAATGCCGTCGAATTTTAGGACTTATTAGAAGGACCATTGGCCAGCTTGACGCATCCAGTTTTAAGTTAATTTACAATGCTTATGTCTTATCTTTAATGAGATACGCTTCACCTGCCTGTCACCCTCAAACTACGACAGAGATGAACCTGTACGAATCCATATTACGCAAGGCCACACATCTTGTATCCAGCCAACGCAAGCTCTCATTCATTTTTCGACTTCACGCACTTGGTGTGACCACAGTGAAGAAATCTTTAAAGTCATCTGATTTAATGTTTGTGTGGACAGCGCTTAATGTTCAAAAAGGGCAGAGGGAACATGTTTGTCGCAAACTGTTCGAACTTCGAAATTCAAACAGATTGAGGGGACATCACCTCACGTTAAAGACCCACATTCGTCCACGAAGAAGATTTAACACAATTGTCAACCGAACGTGGAAAAGCTGGAATAAGCTACCAAGTCAAGTGGTTTCGGCCTCCAGTATTTTGTCCTTCAAGAGAAATCTGAAGAATGTGCTAACTTAGAACAATCGGATTTTCATTGATATTTGTTTTTTACCCTGTACCTAGCCTGTACGAGCTCTACGCTCTTTTGCTGCTGTTGTATTTAATAATAATGTCGCCCTGCTTGTTCTTTAGTTGAATCAGATCGTCCAATTGCCTCTCATACATCTACTGCTTCTAACCATGGCGGAATTGTTTCCAGTGCTCGTCACCCATTGTCTTTACGTAAAATAAACGTTAACATTCGTTACACCTCGTTCGAATTACTCATATGCAGATTATCAACTCATTTCCCTCTGGAACTTGTGATTGTATACCGTCCGAGTTCAGTTGCCCCATCACGTATCTTCTTTAACGACCTTGCAGATCTTATGTCTCACTGTTCATTGTCTTATACTCCTTCTTTTGTTCTCGATGACTTTAACATTCGTCTTGATCGTCCGGCTGACTCTGACTTTATCACTTTAACTATTCTTTTTTCTGATTTTAACTATAAATTACTCTCAACAAGCCCAATTCATATTCTCTGTGGTGCTCTCGACATCATTGCTGTCCCTAACTGCTTCAATGAATATACTTCCTTGTCAATTCCTGATCCTGGTTTGTCAATCATTTCATTGTCACTCTTACTCTTACTCGTCACCATCCTCCTTCTCCGCCTCCACCATTATCCAAACCAAGTCGATCCTGGAAACTTCTCGATATCCCTATTCTCTGCACATCCTTACTCAATTATTCACTTTTTTCACTTCCTCTTAACTATCTCTCTCCCGATGATCTCTGCATTCTGTTTGATTCTGAACTTATGCCTATCATCAATAAACTTTTGCCTAGTCGACTCCGACGCTCTCAGCGCTTGCGCCATGCTCCCTGGTTCGATTCTGACTGTAGTCTTTCTAAGCGTCGACTCCGTCACTCTTTTCGTGTGTATAATCGATTTCTTAAACGTTCTCCCAACTCACTCCGTCCAAATCTCCGTGATTCCTACTTTTCTCTACGCCGTTCACATCTTATTCTTATACGTACTAAACGTACTATCTTTTGGCGAAATCAACTCGAGTCATCTTCCAACTCTAAATCTCATTGGAAAATCTTAAACTCAATTCTTTCACGATCATCTACTTCTTGTAATATAAATCCTGATGAATTCTCTTCCTATCTGCAAACTAAGCTATCTAATTTACTTTCCCTACTACCCACAGCCCCCTGTACCCGCGTTTCTCTTTAAATGCTTCCCTCCCAGAGCTATTCCACCTTCTTCCCGTTTCATCTGATAAAGTCTCTTCGGTTCTGATGTCATTACCTAATAAAACCTCTCCCTCTGACCCGATTCCCACTCACTTGCTTAAAAATATCTGCTCCTCTATCTCACCATTTCTAACCACATTGTTCAACTCGTCCATCCGTAGCCGTACATTTCCTTCCATCTGGAAATGCGCCACTGTTCGTCCTCTCATCAAAAAGCAATCTTTCGACTCCTCACTACCATCTTCGTACCGTCCAATCTCACTTATCCCAACCCTCTCTAAACTCCTTGAGCGTCTCGTTCTCAAGCAAGTTAATACATATCTATTTTCCTCCAACTTATTTCCTCCCTTCCAAGCCGCTTTTCGCTCTAATCACTCTACTAAAATTGCCTGTCTTAAAGTTTATAATGACTTACTCATCTCGCGCGATCATAAATTATGTAGTGTCATAGTTTCTCTTGATCTATCGTCTGCTTTTGACATCGTCGATCACTCGATTATTCTCCATCGCCTTCGTCATGATTATGGCTTCTCTTTACCCACTGTATCATGGTTTTCTTCATATCTATCGAACCGTACATTTCGCGTCTATTCTAACTCTTCTCTCTCCCATCCTTCATCCATCCCGACCGGTGTTCCACAAGGCTCCGTATTAGGCCCTATGCTTTTCTCTCTTCTTCTCGGTGACTTGTCTTCGATTTCTCATAAATTTAACTTCCATGTTATGCAATATGCTGATGACATTCTCATCTATGTTTACGCACCTGCTTATCATATTCATGATCTTAGTGTTTCTGTTTCCAGCTGTCTTGTCTCAATTTCCAATCATCTTTCTTCCCTTCGCCTTTCTCTGAATCCTGATAAATCTAAAATTATGTGGATCCTACCTCGACGCTTCGGCGTAGAACCTCCTTCCGTATCATTAAATTCTACAATTATTCCTATCGTTGATAATCTCGTCTACCTTGATACTCCGCAATCTCCGTCAAGTTCGTAGATTGATCGATTTCCCTTCATGTATGACTCTCATATCTTCTCTTCTTTTCTCAATACTTAATTACTGCCTTAGTCTATTTTCCAACTCACCTAAATCCACTCTTCTTCCTTTACAACGCATCATCAATGCTGCCGTCCGAGTTCTCCTCCGTCTTCGTCGTTTTGATCATACATCCCACTATCTTGTTTCTCTTGATTGGTCTACCATTTATTGTGGTGTTCAAATTCGTCTTCTTATCATTGCTTTTCGCCTTATAACTTCACATACCCCTTCATTTCTCAACCTTCCTTTTCTCGACAATTCTCATACTGTGTATTGTGCTCTGCGTTCCCGTAATTCCCTTATTTTATATGTCCCAAACTACTCTACCTCTTTTGGCTTCCGCTCCTTCGTTGTGGCTGCTCCTCTCTCGTGGAATCAACTGCCTATTCATATCCGCCAATCAACATCTATGCCGTGCTTCAAACGCCAAATCCAATTCCATTTCAACAATTAACTAATTATCTGTGACTTTTGATGTTCTTTTTTGTTTATATTGGTCATGTAAGCGTGCATTTTGCACGCATTTGCCACTTTAAATAAATTATTGTATTATTAATCGTAGACATTATTATTAATCTTAGTATTATTATTAATCTTTGCTGACCACTGGTGACAGTGGTCAGCAAAGATCTTTAAAAAGTAGCTGGGCGGAACAGCTATGCGTAGGACAACGTTGTTCGACAGAAAAGATAATTCACTCTGTTAGTAAAGCATATTACGAGGATAATCAAACGTGTGTGCTTTTTGTCGATGCTACAAATGCATTTAACAACATAAACCGAGCACTTTCCATTTTAAATATGAACAAGATATGCCCTTCGCTTACACAGATTTTAAGAAATTGTTACAGCTCAAATCCCGTACTATTATTACGGGACGACACCATTCTGTCAAAAGAGGGATTTACTCAGGGTGATCCCTTAGCCATGGCCGCATTCGGAGCAGCTACACTCCCATTGATAAGAGAACTAAGGAGTCGTGTACCTAACGTCCTACACCGTTAGTATGCGGATGATGCCACTTGCATAGGAAGACTAGACGGAATTTTGGAACTGTGGTCTGTGTTGGTAGAAGTTGTACCCAAGTATGGGTACATAGTAAATCCAGGCAAGTGTAAACTCCTTGTACATCCGGAACTGCTAGATGCGGCTGCAAGATCCTTCAATGGAACACAGGTTCAGGTCAATGCTGAAGGGTCAGAGTTACTGGGATCCTTCATTGGTCAATCAGATTTCGTAAAGAAAAAGATAACCGAGAAAATAAATACTTGGATTGGAGATATTGATAAACTTTCTGAGATTGCGTCAGTCGATGCTCAAATTGCGTATGCTGGTTTATCACAGGGACTGCAGTTTCGATGATCACACCTATCCAGGACTACACCTATTGAAACCGGAACATTTATAGTGCTGAAAGAGTCTATATTCAATCGTTTGATACCGAACATATTTGGCGTAAATCATTGGCCAAAAGAGTTGTCTGACTATGTTCACTACCGTTCAAACACGGGGGTATTGGCATTTCGGATCCAAATGATATGGCTTATGTGGCATATCGATCCTCCTTGGAAATATTTGGCCCATTCATGAGTGATACTGAAGGAACAAATTTATCGTCGAAGGAAGCAGAGTTGAAATTAGAGCTCAAGTCAATGTCCGAGAATTATCACCTTACTAGGAAGCAGCATATAATCTCACAAGCTCGTACAAACTGGAAATGCATCCTCGCATATGCTTCAAATAATGGAGCTTCATCATGGCTATCAAATCGTTATTTCGAAAAACGAGATTACAGAATGAGTAATCAAGCTTTCAGGGATGCATTTGTGGCAAGGTATGGTTTTGAGTTCGATGCGACAATTGACAGGTGTTGTTGCGGAGAAGCTTTCACGACAATACACGCATTATCCTGCCAAACAGGTGGTGTTCCAATCACTCGGCACAATATTGTCCGAGATATACTCGCTAATTCCATCAAGGAGGTGTGTTATCATGTCACAGTGGAACCTAAATTGCAAATTGTTGAAAACGCGATTCAGTTTGAGCATTCTACAACAACTCGTGTATCAGATGCAAGATTAGATATTGCATATAGTAGTTTGGAATATGGAAACGTTGAGTGATCCTTCCTGAATGTATGCGTCTATAACTGCCTTGCCCCATCATACGTTTCCGGTCCGGCTGCGGGATTTGAATATCATCAATCCAGTAAACGAGCAAAGTACGAAGAGCGAGTGTCAAGAATTGAAAGAGGATGTTTCTATCCATTTGTGATGACATCCAGCGGAGGCATCGGGCCAGATGCTAACAAAATTATACAATTAATCGCGAGAAAGATGGCATCAAAATTTAATACAGAATATACCACGTGTATAAATCAGCTTAGAGCAAAGTTGTCGATAGCTGTAGCAAAAACTGCATCGATGTGTCTACGACGACCAATTCGCGAACCACTGTCAACATACCATCGAACCGAAAAGACCAACGAGCACGTGGACCAGTATCAACTAGCTCGCGGTCAATCACAACTACGCCAAAAGGAAGTCGTTCACCAAGTGGAGACACTCGAGTGGACTGGTGATGGTGATGACAATTGAAATAATATTAATATAATCATGGGCCCATTTGCGGGAATCCCTCAAGTGTTGGTTTTATATAAAAATTATTATTTAAAAAAATAATCTTAGACAACAAAACGAGTAAAAGCTCAAAGTTACAGCACAAGCACTAAAACATGTAAAGAGAGAAAATATAAAATAAAAGAATAAAACAAAGCCTACAAGTCATTCATGGCCTCCCACAGGCGTTGCTTAAATTCATGTAAAGTATGCAAATTGATTATCGTGTCATCTAGGATATTTCATTGAGAGGTAATTCGCTGAGAATATTTTATAGTCTTTGAGCGGATAGTTATGTAATGTCTAAGAGTAAATTAGTGTCCACGCAAACCTAAAGAATTCCGGAGATCAAATATGCCACAAAGAGCATGCGCAGGATCGCTGCTGAGGATCTACCACGCCAAAATCATATCAGCCATATCTCGCAGTGTTCGTAATGAAAGTAGTAGCAGTCTTTAATATATCTGCATAGCTCGACGATTTTAATTGCCTGAACAGCTTTGTTGCCCGACGTAGTACCCTTTCGAGTATATTTATTTCAGCTTCAGATCGAGGGTATATGCACTGATGCATATATCAAGTGACTCAGAGCAAATGCATGTACAATTGCCTGAGCTATCTCAAATCTGGATGTTCAAAAGTACGGTTAAGAAACCCCACCATGCCCAAAGCTTTAGCATACACGTAATCAGTATTAAGTTTAGTGGAGAGTTCGTTTGATAACATTATTCCCAAGTTTTTAATATGATCGACAGTGCCTATAGGTTTCCCATCAAGAAAATACAATTTAAAAAAAGGATTTATTTTAACGCGGCAAATGCGTACCAGCACACGCTTACATGACCACACAAAACAAGACTGTGAATCAGGTGTCGAGAAGGTGTAAACGGAGGAGGTGTTTGAATGTGATAAAGGAGGGGGCGCGGCGGACGTCGAGAGGGAGTTGATTCCAGGCGAGTGAGGCGGCGACGAGGAAGGATCGGAGACCGTAGTTGTTGGAGTAATTAGGAACGTGGAGTAAGAGGGTATGACAGGAACAAAGTGATAGCGAGGTGGGGCGAGTATCGTCTAAGAAAGGAAGGTTGATGAACGATAAGGAGCCAACAGCGATGAGACGAAAAGTAACGAGAAGAAGGCGGAGTTTGATGCGGATGTGGATGGTGGGCCAGGAGAGTTGGGCAAAATATGTGGATGTGTGGTCGAAGCGACGGAGACGAAAGAGCACTCGAACGGCGGTGTTGATTATTCGTTGTAGGGGTAAGATGATGGATTTTGGAGAATTGGCGAAAAGGCTAAGGCAGTAATCGATTTTAGGGTAAAGAAGCGATGAAAAAAGAGACATACAAGTACGGAAGTCGATAAGGGGGCGGATACGGCGGATGTAACGGAGAATTAAGTTAGATGAGCGGACCTTGTCACGGACGAATGGTTTAAGGGAAAGGTGATCATCGAAATGGAAGCCTAAGAAAGTGAGATTGTGGACTATGGGGATGATCGAAGAGGCAAAATATACAGTGGGAGGAGATATGTTCGGTTTACGGGGAGGATCCACATTATTTTGGACTTTTCGGGGTTTAGAACGAGATGGAAATTGAAGAGACGTTTGTAGATAGAAGCAAGACAGTTGGAGGCAGAAATGCCGATATCGTGTATGCGATGTGCGGGTGCATGAGCACCTTGTCACGGACGAAGGGTTTAAGGGAAAGGTGATCATCGAAATGGAAGCCTAAGAAAGTGAGATTGTGGACTATGGGGATGATCGAAGAGGCAAAATATACAGTGGGAGGAGATATGTTCGGTTTACGGGGAGGATCCACATTATTTTGGACTTTTCGGGGTTTAGAACGAGATGGAAATTGAAGAGACGTTTGTAGATAGAAGCAAGACAGTTGGAGGCAGAAATGCCGATATCGTGTATGCGATGTGCGGGTGCATGAGCATAGATTAGAATGTCATCGGCGTATTGCATGACGTTAAAAGAGTAAGGTTTGATAAACGGAGAGAGATCGCCAAGCAGAAGAGAGAAAAGCAGGGGACTTAGGACTGAACCTTGTGGGACCCCGCAAAAATAGGGATGGGAGGGGAGGATGATGAATTAGAACAGACGCGAAAGGAACGGTCGGATAGATATGAGGCGAACCATGCTACGGAGGAGAAAAAGCCGTAATCATAACGAAGGCGAGAAAGGAGGACGGAGTGGTCGACAATGTCGAATGCGGAGGAGAGGTCGAGGGAGATGAGAACACTATATAGAGCCTTGTCTCGAGAAATGAGTAAGTCGTTGTACACTTTTATGCATGAGATTTTTGTCGAGTGATTAGAGCAAAAGCGGATTGGAAAGGAGGGTACAGATTTGATGAGGAGAGATAAGCGTTGATTTGTATTAAGATGAGGCGTTCTAAGAGCTTAGAAAGAGTAGGGAGTAGTGAAATGGGGCGATAGCTAGAAGGAAGGGAGGGGTCGAGCGATTGTTTCTTAAGGAGGGGACGAACGATTGCGGATTTCCAGTGTGAAGGGAAGATACGACTGAGGATGGACGAGTTAAACAAGGTTGTGAGAAATGGGGATATCGATGAGCATATAGATTTTAATATGTGAGTAGGCAGGGGATCGGCAGGTGAGGTTTTGTTGGGCAAGGACATGAGGATAGATGATACTTCTGTAGGTGAGACAGGGAGAAGATGAAAGAGTTCCGGAAGATTAAGGCTAGACTGGGCAGAGTGGGATAGGATGGAGTCGGGGTGAGAGAGAGCAACGTGGATACTTTAGTCTGGAGAAATGACGAATAATCATTGGCATTGATGTTGCACGGCGAAGAGGAGCGAGCAAGGATCGAGTTTAAAGTATGCCAGAGAGTCTTAGAGTTGAATGAAGTGATGATTTTATGCTGCCAGAAGGAGTTGCATTTGGTAAGTAGTAGGTTGAGATGAGACCGGCGAAGAGCAAGATAGGAATCACGGAAAGACGGAGTGATCGAGCTGAAATCACGTCTGAGAGAGCGGTGATAGACTCGAAAAGCATGGCAGAGTCGACACTTTGAGAGTAGGCATTGAATGTCAAACCATGGGGCACGGCGCAAGCGACGGTGTGGGTGAGACTTGAAAGGCAAGAGAATATCGAGAGTGGATGTGAGTTCAGAGTCGAAAAGAAAGGCGAGATCGTGAGGAGATGAATATGTTATTGTGGGTAATGATAAAGACGATTTGAGTAAGGCAGAGCGGAGAAGGGTCAGGTCAAGATTTCTCCAAGGGCGACGTATGATTGTAGGTGTGTGAGGAGGGGTGTGGTTGCGAGTGAGATCAAGGGTTACAAGAAAGTGATCGGATAGACCAGGATCAGAGATAGACAGCGAGGTGTAGGCAGCAAAATGATCGGGGACAGTGATGATGTTGAGTGCCCCACCAAGTATATGTGTGTGGGCAGTGGAGATTAGTTTGTAATTGTAGTTGGATAGAATGTTGATGAACCGGATGGAATCCGTGGAAGAGGGGCGGTCTAGGCCGATATTTAAGTCACCTAGAACGAGTAAAGGGATTGAGGACAAAGAACAATGAGAAAGGAGGTCAGCGAGTTCGGTAAAAGTCTGTAGGAGCTGAATAACCAGGACGGTATACAATGGCGAGATCTAGAGTGATCGAGTTAGAATAACGACAAGTGAAGAGACGCGGGGTGACGCGTGAATGCGACGATACCGCCATGATTAGAGAATTTAGAAGGGCATGAACTGAGGGGGCGGGCGGATTCGACTAGGGAGCAATCGGCAGAGGGCATACGGCGAATGGAAAGGTCGTCGGAATCTGAGTGCCAGGATTCGGTGAGGCAGAAGAGATTGATGGATTGCTTGGTGAATAGGTTGAGGATAAGATCGGATTTATTGAGAATAGATCTAGTGTTGAGGAGACCTAGGCGGAAACCGTGTGTTGTGGCGAAAAGTCTAGTGAAGAAGACATATATGAGAGATGGAGCGCCATCGAATTTTTGGAAGGGTGTGGACAACTTGAAAATTTCCGTCTATGTTTTGGATGGAGAATGATGTTTCGCCGTTTTCCTCGTGACGGCGTTTTTCAATGCGTGCTGAAGAGATTTAAGCGATTTCAGAAGGGGCGCGATCGGGAAAAATTCGAGTGGTTGAAGATGACATGAGTTTGAATCGTTGAGAGAGGACAGAAGACGCGTGAGAGCGATGCTTGAAAACAATTTTTAGGAGAGGGGGCTGGGAAGGATTATATTGAGAAGATTTGTTTAGACGGATGAATGCGACAGGAGAAATGTCCTTGAAAAAGGATGGTTTATCCGCAGGAACAATAGACGAGAGGATGGATCTGAAGGCGGAAACATTGTGGTCTATACGTGCTTGTAGAGATAAGGAGTTGGAAGGCGTGATATTAGTGACAATGACGCAACGATCGCGAGAAGCAAAGCGCTTCCGTAAAGGAGGACGACTGACGTGAGTAGGTGAGATCACGATAGAAGAGCTGGCAGTTGATGATTTGGAGGGATTTGGTTTGACGACGGGAGACATAGAGGATAATGATAATAAAGAGGGTGGCAAGCGATGTGAGGAAAGGTTATGAGTGGAAGGATAGTGGAGGTTGGTGGAGGTGATTTTGATTGATGGATGCAAGGTATTGAGAAACGAGACGGGAAGGACGGGACGTGGGGTGTCGGGGAGTGAAGATGACATGGAATGGGAAGTGTATATGGTGGCAGGATCGGTGGGTGGAGAAAGGACATTAGAAACGACATGGGAGTTTGAGTTGACGTGTTGGATGTTGATATGTGCTTATTGGAAAGGTTGCAGATTAGTTTGTTGGCACAAAAACCACATACGAAGTCTTCTTTAGCCTTATTCTTGTCGCAGGTGATTGTTGTCCAGACATCATTTTTTTCTACATTTTATGCGTAGTCTAAATGTTTTAGATATATTCATCACCAAGGTATTGTCGTAAGCTCACTTTTCCACAATGCTAATATCTGATTGGAGGACGCACGATCTGACGAGGAACGAATTGCTCTTCTTATTTTAAGGTCGTCCGCATAAAGCAACAAAGCTGGGTTTATACGATTAGGCAGATCGTGGATATATATACAGAACAGCAAAGGGCCAACTATAGACCCTTGTGGGACTCCTACATTATATCAAACTCAGTTAGAGAATACTTTATTTACGGAAACTTGCAAAGAGCGGTTCGATATGAAATCACGAACCCAAGAGACTAGCAGTGGTCAATCTTGAGTAAATGCATTTTCGAAATTAAGATTTTATAGTGTACACAATCGAATCCCTTCGAAAAATCGAGAAACACAACATCAACGTCAGTATGATTTGTGGGAACTCATCATGTGCAACAAAAAGATTTGTAAATATGTAACGGTTATTTCTAAAGCCATAATGTCTGTCAAAAAATAATGAATTCTGTTCCAAGTGATCACTGATACGATTGCATACAATCCTTTCAAGTAAACGGTAACATACGCAGTTCAGGCTGATCGGTCTGTAATTTGACGGGTAAGACCTATCATCCTTTTTGTACAGTGCAGTAACAATTGACAGTCTCCATGGATTAAGTACCCTGTAGTACATATAGAGGCAACAAATATCCAAGCTTTTTCACGCAAGCTTTCTCAACACGCAAGCTTTTTCAAAAATACAGCAGGCAATAGATTAGGACACAATGAACCAGATGATTTGATGCTTTTCAAATCGTTAGCGTTTTATTCGATTAAGAACAGTGAAACGATTTCTTATTCTTTTAAATATCTCAAATTTAATCAAATGTTTCTTGAAATGCTTATACGACTTCATTTTCTCGTTCAAAACCTTGCGTAGTTCACCATCGAACTACGGTTGACAGTTTTATGAATATATAACCGTACTCTAGGCGAAAATCGCATCAGCGAATTATACAGTACGGAATGAAACTGGGGTCACGCTATCTCAACCCCAACTAATAGGGGATAAAGTCAGCAAATGTAGATTAGACATTGACGGACTAAATCAAAATTGGTTTTAAAGCTATTTACACGTCAAAATGACGTTTGAAACATGTTTTGTAATACATAATGAAATCCATGAGGAGGATGCAGTGATCAGATTTACCTAACGGCGTCAAGTACTCAACTTGTAATATTGTCTGATGGGCTGAAGTCAAACATACATCTAACATCCGTCCCAGCATGGTTTTCGTTCTCAGAGATCAAGATTCATAAATCTTCTTGTTGGCCGACACTTGGCTTCAGCCGTTAGACAACGGCTTCGATAGTAACATCCTGTTTATCGACATTGTGAAAGCGTTTGATACGGTAGACCATAGCATACTGTTGGGAAAGCTTACCGCTTATGGATTTGACCCATACATCGTGTCCTTGATACCATCTTATCTTTGGAATAGGAAATCTGCAATCCGTGTAAGAAATTTACTTACCGATTGGGTGCGGATTTCCGATGGGGTCCCGCAAGGTTCCGTTCTTAGCCCGTGGATTTTCAACATCTTTATAAATGATCTTCCGGGTATTCTTAAGTCACCTTTTCTTTTGTATGCCGATGATATTAAATTATGGCGTAAAATCATATCTCAACCGAACAGATCCATTCTTCAAGTGGATTTAGATACTCTTTCTAGTTGGACACGAGACAATAAAATTAGATTGCGCATAACTAAATGTACCTCAATGCACATTGGTCATAAATTCGGCGATCCTCGCCATTTCCTCGGTCATATCGTTTGACCTATTGTTGACCACATCAATGATTTAGAAATAATTCTTTCAAACAACTTGAAAACAAAAATAAACACTGACGCGATTTTTTCCAAGGTTTTAAAAATATTCGGTGCAATCATGATATGCTTTTTCCGTCACAGAGTAGTAAACTTTCCATTGCTGTTCAACGCTTATGTTGGAAGCATAATGTATTGTTCCGAAGTGTCGTCTCCAGTAACTAGAAAGGAAGATCTTAAGATAGAGAGAGTGCTCAGTAAAGCAACCAAATTTGGTTTTCAGGTTTAGGGGACCTCCCCTACTGCGCAGAACATTGTATGAGATGCCGATTGGATAATGTTTTCCAACATATTGTAAGTCACCGCAAAATAACCGTTTCACGCTTGTTCTAATGGAACACAGTGAATACGCGTCCTTCGCCGCAATACTTGAAAATTCTGAATTGTGAGATATTTCTCTCCTGCTTTGGTTCGTTTGTTAAGTTGTTGCTTGGAAATTTTAAAACGCTGGCGTTTATCGTATGTCAGATATTTCAATATCCGGATTGGGCTGTCCCTTAAACGAAGTAAACTCTGTAGAACTATGCTAGCCGTAGATTCGTGCGTAAAGATAGCCTTAAGTAATCTGGGGTATGTGTCGGTATCTTTGCTCTTTTTGCCTGCACAAAATAAAGAAACCACTTTTACGTTAGAAATGACAACCTTTGAGAAATCTGCAAGAACATGTGATAACACTTTTCTTAAAAATTATAATTTTTACGTGGCAAATGTGTGCCAGCGTACGCTTACATTCAACAAATCATCATCTAGGCGGTGTTGAGTATTTAAAGATGTTGATTCAGGTATATTTGCAAATATGACACTTTCTGATTGATCTAAACGTTCCTGTAGTATAGTATTGTATAGTATTAAAAACGCGTACTCCGTTCGGTAACTCACTTTGCCATTATCGTTAAGAACGAATCGACTTTAGTTGTATGCCGATTGTAATTTAAATCCTTTGTAGTTTTAGTATTAATTCACGCAAATAAGACATAAATAATGTAATTTTATTAGGAACATCTAATTCCATGAGAATCCGATTTTAGATAGCAATGTCGTACATATTATTGTATAAAATTTTAATTATTTCTAAAGTTCTTGAAAACAAACTTTAATAATAAAAAATAATTCCTAATTTCAAATTGCGGTAGAATTTTGTTTGTAGAAGAAATGTAACTCTGACTAAATATCATTGATTCCATATTTTATTCATTTTTAGCAATCATTTTGGAGCTTATGCTCCTGGGCTGTTGTTAACAATAATAATATTTAAAAATTTAAAATAATATATATATATATATATAGTCAGACAATTATTGCTCAGACAATTAAGCAAAGTGTCGGAAACGCCTTTATTCACAATGTCACACAGGCAACCGAAACGACCAGTGTGTACCTCATTCTACTGATGAGTGTTGCCGGGTACTCATCATTTCGATGCTGAAGTGGTCGTCTAGAAGTGACATGGTGACTAAAAGTCGTGAATCGAAGTCCAGTCTATCAAGCAACACCATTTAGTATAAATGCCGTATTTCGTAAGAAATCCTGGACCGTTGTCTTTTCAGCACATCCGTGCACTACTATTATACCTGCCGTATCCATTTAGGATCCAACGAGTGCAGCGACAATTCAGCAACAACCTCTGCCTAGTGTTTAAGGATGGTCCGCACAGCAATTCGATCTGGTTAAGAGCGTAAGCCTCAGTCAATTAAGCAAAG
The DNA here is from genome assembly GCA_012934845.2 of Pomphorhynchus laevis. Classification (NCBI taxonomy): domain Eukaryota; kingdom Metazoa; phylum Acanthocephala; class Palaeacanthocephala; order Echinorhynchida; family Pomphorhynchidae; genus Pomphorhynchus; species Pomphorhynchus laevis. The sequence goes on along the minus strand of WNNJ02000808.1, from coordinate 25,314 downwards.
TGTCGGAAACGCCTTTATTCACAATTTCACACAGGCAACCGAAACGACCAGTGTGTACCTCATTCTACTGATGAGTGTTGCCGGGTACTCATCATTTCGATGCTGAAGTGGTCGTCTAGAAGTGACATGGTGACTGAAAGTCGTGAATCGAAGTCCAGTCTATCAAGCAACACCATTTAGTATAAATGCCGTATTTCGTAAGAAATCCTGGACCGTTGTCTACTCAGCACATCCGTGCACTACTATTATACCTGCCGTATCCATTTAGGATCCAACGAGTGCAGCGACAATTCAGCAACAACCTCTGCCTAGTGTTTAAGGATGGTCCGCACAGCAATTCGATCTGGTTAAGAGCGTAAGCCTCAGTCAATTAAGCAAAGTGTCGGAAACGCCTTTATTCACAATTTCACACAGGCAACCGAAACGACCAGTGTGTACCTCATTCTACTGATGAGTGTTGCCGGGTACTCATCATTTCGATGCTGAAGTGGTCGTCTAGAAGTGACATGGTGACTGAAAGTCGTGAATCGAAGTCCAGTCTATCAAGCAACACCATTTAGTATAAATGCCGTATTTCGTAAGAAATCCTGGACCGTTGTCTACTCAGCACATCCGTGCACTACTATTATACCTGCCGTATCCATTTAGGATCCAACGAGTGCAGCGACAATTCAGCAACAACCTCTGCCTAGTGTTTAAGGATGGTCCGCACAGCAATTCGATCTGGTTAAGAGCGTAAGCCTCAGACAATTAAGCAAAGTGTCGGAAACGCCTTTATTCACAATTTCATACAGGCAACCGAAACGACCAGTGTGTACCTCATTCTACTGATGAGTGTTGCCGGGTACTCATCATTTCGATGCTGAAGTGGTCGTCTAGAAGTGACATGGTGACTGAAAGTCGTGAATCGAAGTCCAGTCTATCAAGCAACACCATTTAGTATAAATGCCGTATTTCATAAGAAATCCTGGACCGTTGTCTACTCAGCACATCCGTGCACTACTATTATATATATATTAGAAAAAAATTATTATTACAAAATGAAAAAATTATTATTAAATACAAGGCGTTAGCTGAGAAGCTATTTTCCTATCAATAAAACAAAGTTTACAAATTAATATAAGGTAATCAGTAAATTGTCAGCATCCAAATTATTTGAACTAGCAGGATTCAAGATATCAGTGGAAGTGCGAGTGTCAATTCTCCATCCATGCTAGCACAGTCACTTGAAATGCTTCATCGAAAAAGCAGCGACAACTTCCCCAGGCAACACAATGAATTTATCATAATAATATAATAATTTTTTGAGTCATCATTTATTTGCGAAATCATTTACAATTGTAAACTTGTAGTTGTCATAAAATCATAAAAAACTTAACAGTCCGTTAAATAGGATTTAATTGTGTAGACTGAGGTGCACGAAGGCAAGTCGATCCCAAGCGCATGGTGGCGAAGCTTAAGCGTCATTTTAAAATGACAAATGTGTCTGCATAATCGTATGGACGCGATGCCGTTTTTTGTGGAGGATTATGCGCAGAAGTGATATCACACTCTTCTCCATCCCACCTTAAGTTGGAAATACAAACGGCATAAAACTGAAGGCATATACACTAGCGAAAGACGCAACTCATGAGTATCGATCGTTGAACGTTTAAATAAGGTGGCCTATATCGACCTAAATGTTGCATCACCGGTCAAGGTAAACTCAATGTAATTCAAGTGGACTTACTACCTTCAGATGATCAATTGCATACCGAAGAGCTTATCGGATCTGCACAAAGCCATTTTTCATTCACTTGTCTCAGTTATTACAAAATATCATCTTGATGACAAGTGGGTTACAATCGTTTCATCTCCGGTCAAGCTCAGAGGCCTTGGTATCTGTGATCCTCTGTGATCCGTTCGAATGGTTTCGAGAAATGTGTGAGAGATATCGGCCGATTAAATTGATCAATTGTTACACCGCAAAAAAAGGTTGCAATTTAATGATCTTTAAATCGAAAGGAGGACATCAACGGCGAATATAATATCACATACTGCAACTAGAAACGCGTCATTATGACTCAGTTCCTTTGCCCCTTATATCTGAGAAATTTCATCTCAGTCTATTTAAATTCGTCAATATTCTTGGCTGTCGATATGTCAACCTTAAGTGATGATCGATATTGTATATGCGGCGAGTCAATGAGCATGAATTACACGCTTTCCTGTCCAGGAGAAGTTTTTAACACAACACCACTAGGGACATAATCGCACAGGAATTATCTCGAATTTGCCATGGTGTCAAAATTTAGCCCCACCTTTCTCGCATCCCTGATTCGATGTATTTCCAGTCCTCTTCCACAACCAGAGATGAACAAGCACGACTTGATATTGTTTGTTATTGGCTGTATATTGAACGTTTTGAGCGGAAGTTTTGTGACGTCACTGTCTTTCTCCAATAGCTCAATCATAGACAAGTCGCAATCCCAGCTATGGCTTCGAGTATATGAAGCCCGTAAAGTATCAAAGTATGGTGAGCGGATCGAGTTGGCCGAACATGCCAGTTTTATGCCGCTTGTATTTTTAACGTCAGGCGCGATGTGGAAGAGCGTGAGAGCACTTCTATGCTCAGATCCAAATGGTTCGATAACTAGTTGAAGTGGGCTATCAGAGAAAGAGATGATTATTTTCTGCTATTTAAGCGCGGTCTTGAGTTCTACAAATATTATTCTGTTATTAGCAATGTGGTAACGTATCTTAAACATCAAAAGAAGCACCAATTCATTGCTGACTTATATTCCTCCCTTTTTTGATCAAACAATTTTTTTACATACTTAGCAACCGTAAGAGAGCATAATTGTCAATCAACTGTCTGGTCGATGGTGAGTAAAAATCTATTTATCCTTTCTCCATCTCAAATAGCCTTGCCAAACCTTCTGACTTACTCACAATCAATCTTCCTTCTGTGATTATCATATTACGACAGGTAATACGCGCCCCATGAGTCTAACAATTTTTGATCCGCTTAATGTTCATAATCCCAGCAAATATATATTCGGTGTGCAATTGATATCCCAGTAAATTGTTCAAACATATCAGCTCACTTAAATCAACTATGCCTGAGATCAACTCTATATTTATGGAAACCGGTAGGCTCACATTTGATGACAAAGCAATTGCCAATATTTTCCTGAATCGATTCACGCCAGAGAGTCTTACCTGTCAGTATTGCCCCCAAGTCTCCACAACTCAATATCCGTGTTACGAATTTACTCCATTTGATAAATTTTAGGTACTTAACGAACTTCTAAAGCTACCACGATCAATTGCGGTAGGACCAGACAATATTCCTCCAATTCTTCTTCGGGAACTTGCACCAGTAATATATGAACCTTTACACACCATATTCGATTTCTCCTTGTCAACAGGCTGTATACCATCAGATTGGAAATGTTTTATAATCCGACCTCTCTACAAAAAAGGCGACCGTAATCTAGCAAGCAACTATCGGCCAATAAGCCTTACCTGCGTTGCTTGTAAAGTGCTAGAGAAACTGCTTTTTAAACGAATCATCGGGCACCTAGAAGGGAACCAAGTACTCTGCGACAACCAGCATGGTTTCCGCCCAGGAAGATCTACTGTCACAATCCTCGTACTTGCAAGGAGTGATTGGACCATATATGCCGAGGCTGGAATTAGTGTTGATGTTTTGTTTTTCGACCTCAGCAAAGCATTTGATCGGATATACTATGATGTCCTCCTTATTACGCTGGAACAGTACGGCATCAGAAGAACCTTCCTTAATTGGATTAACTCCTTCCTTAGAAATCGAAAGATTACTGTATTGGCCAATAAACATATGCCAAAGACAATAACTCCTGGACGCGGTGTTCCTCAGGGATCGGTACTCAGTCCACTGCTCTTCATTATTTACATCAACGAGCTTACTACAGCTATTTCCAGTTCATGTGGTTTATATGCCGACGACTTGAAAATTTGGCGACCAATAATCGATAGCCGAGATCCAATGATACTCCAGAGAGACATTGATAATATTAAGGTATGGTGTAATCAACGGGGACTGGTATTAAACCCCGATAAGTCAAAACATATGCGCATCGGACATATACACATCAATTCGTCATATACCATTGACGGAAGAGAAATCGAAACAGTTCCCCAATTTCAAGACCTTGGAGTGATCGTAAATAGAAGCTTATCGACCATTCCACATACCAGTCACACAGTTGCTAAATGCCGTCGAATTTTAGGGCTTATTAGAAGGACCATTGGCCAGCTTGACGCATCCAGTTTTAAGTTAATTTACAATGCTTATGTCTTATCTTTAATGAGATACGCTTCACCTGCCTGCCACCCTCAAACTATGACAGAGATGAACCTGTACGAATCCATATTACGCAAGGCCACACATCTTGTACCCAGCCAACACAAGCTCTCATTCATTTTTCGACTCCACGCACTTGGTGTGACCACAGTGAAGAAATCTTTAAAGTCATCTGATTTAATGTTTGTGTGGACAACGCTTAATGTTCAAAAATGGCAGAGGGAACATGTTTGTCGTAAACTGTTCGAAATTCAAACAGATTGAGGGGACATCACCTCACGTTAAAAACCCACATTCGTCCACGAAGAAGATTTAACACAATTGTCAACCGAACGTGGAAAAGCTGGAATAAGCTACCAAGTCAAGTGGTTTCGGCCTCCAGTATTTTGTCCTTCGAGAGAAGTCTGAAGAATGTACTAACTTAGAACAATCGGATTTTCATTGATATTTGTTTTTTACCCTGTACCTAGCCTGTACGAGCTTTACGCTCTTTTGCTGCTGTCGTATTTAATAATAATATCTTATCGAGTCTGCCGGTAAAAATATTTTAGGGCCCGATGGCATTCCTATTATATTATAAGTAAGGTTGCCTCACATATAAACCGTCCTCCTTCTGATATTTACAGCTGCTCCCTGAGAACTGGCATTATTCCATAAATATGGAAGGGAGCATTATTCATCTCATTCTTCAAAAAGAGGGATAGAGTCAATGCTCAAAATTATCAACCAATAAGTTTGGAATGTATTGCTTGCAAAATAATTGAAAAACTGATCCTATAGCACGTATCTTCTCATTTGGATAAATTCAATATGCTATCAAATGAACAGCATGATTTTAGAAAGCATTGATCCACTTCGACAAATTCAACATTAGTTCGTGAAGGGTAGGCAAGCTTTATTGAACAGGGTGTAGCGGTTGATGTCGTCTTTATTAATTTGTCCATAGCTTTTAATCGGGTTCATCATCCTATATTACTTGAAAGCTTATGTATTACGGAATCTCTAAACACGTGTGTAGATAGATACGTAAATTCTTGGATAGACGTATTTTCGCTGTTTGAGTTAGTGACTTTATATACAAGGAATTTGATTTGTAAAAGTTAGTGATTGTTTATTTTATTGTATAAGCAACCATATAGTATGAGGCTAAAAGCTAATCATTATATTTCGTTTATCATTATATAAAAGAAAAACAAGGAAAATTTATAAAACAGATATTAGACGAATATCATCTATCATATCCAGTAGACAACATTCTACCATGAACTTAAAACAGGATAAGCTAGCGAGCGTATACATCTTTAACAATCCGCCCCATCCGCCTGTTAATGCTTGACATATACTTATTTCTACCATGTAGAATATCTTAAGTGTATAATGTCGGGATAATAAAAGAGACTATTTTCAATTTTTAGTCATCTTCCTTCCCTTCATCTTTTCTAAATCCTAATAAATTCAAAACAATGTAGATCCTTCCTCGACGCCCCGGCATAGAACCTCCTTCCGTATCACTAAATTCTACAATTCTTCCTATCGTTGATAATCTCGTTTTCCTAGGCTTACATTTCGGCAACCGACTTTCACTTAAACCTTTCGTTAGAGATAAAGTACGCTCATCTCTCTTGATACTCCGCAACCTCTGTCAAGTTCGTAGATTAGTCGATTTCCCTTCTTGACTGGCTCTCATAACTTATCTTCTTTTCTCAAGACTGGATTAATGTCTTAGTATATTTTCCAACTCACCTAAATCCACTCTTATTCCACTACAGCGCATCGTCAACGCAGCCGTCCGAATTCTCTTCCATCTTCGTCGTTTCGATCATATTTCACCATATTGCTTCTCTCGATTGCCTATTATTTATTGTATTGTTCAACCGCCTTGTAATTTTTCATACCTCATCATTTTTCAACCTTATTTTTCTCGTCAATTCTTGTACTGTGTATTGTGCTCTGCGTTCCCGTAATTCCATTCTTTTACATGTCCCAAACTACTCTACCTCATTTGGCTTCTGCTCCTTCCCTGTGGATGCTCCTCTCTCGTGGAATCATCTGCCCATTCATATGCGTTAATCAATCTCAATTCCTTGCTTCAAACGCCAAATCCGATCACATTTAAACAATTAAAGAAATTTATCTGTATGACTTTTGCTGTTTTTTGTTAGTTAGTGAACATGTAAGCGAGCAGTTGGCACGCATTTGCCACTTTAAATAAGTTATTATTTACCGAATAAACATAGTTCAGAAGCATAAAGCTAAACGACATCGAATCATTTCAACTCGTCCAATAGAAAAAATAGATGAAAAATAATTGACAAGTGAGAGTCCATAAGCATTGTACCTAAACATTCTAATTTTTGACTGGAAACAGTAAAACGAATTACAGACATTCGTTCTTGACATTCAGTTCCAATGTATTTCGCCATTACTAATTATGAAAAAGAAAAGAAACAAGTTTATAAAAATAATAATTTTATCCTATTTTATTATTAACATGTGTCACTCGCTATCCTGCAAATCTAGAGGATTACCCATTATTCGACACAACATAATACGTGACACTATAGCTGACGAACTCTCGCAGATTTGCTGCTTGACTTAGATCGAGCCATTATTGCAACTGGTACCAGACACCATAAGGTTCGAAAATAATTCCACGACACGAGACCCTCAAGCACGTGTTGATATAGCATGTCAAGGATTATACAGGCATAAAACGGAGCGGTCCACGTTGGACATGTGTGTTTTTAGTCACCTAGCTCCGTCCTATACATCAAATAGCGTTTCGAGCGTGTTTGCCTATCACGAAACCCGAAAGCGATCAAAATACGCAGAGCGCATTGCAAGACACGAGAGATCATCATTTTATCCTTTCGTCGTATCCGCAAATGGTGGTATTGGTGTTACGGCAAAATTCCATTTGAGCCGAATTGCAATGCTTAAAGCTCTGCGACACAATATGCAATATGGAGATTACATCAGGACACTGCGTAGCAGAATCGGCTTCGGTCTTGCGAAGGCAGCTTCAATGACAATTCGGGAGGCAAGATCACCCGAAGGTAGCATGGGATTGCCACCAGCGGAGGAGGATTGGATTAAAATCATTGGCATGAAATGAATGAATTTTTTCTTCCACTAATGATATTAATTTAATGGCCCATTTGCGGGAACCTTATGAAATGTAAATATTTCGAATAATTTTTTTATTAAAAAAATTATTATAATATCACGTATCCTACAAATGACCGTTGCGAATTACGAAAAGTTCGTTGGGATATACAGTGCGTTTTTTGACGCGATTGTATATGGATAGATTTACGTGCTTCTCGTTCATCGGGTGAAAGGTCAGGACTTATGTAAACGTTACTGAAACGGATCAAATCTCTTAAGCGACAGGAATTTGAAACTACTAGCTGCGAGGAAGTATAATCGCTTGTTACCAGCAACCACGGAGGAGAATCTGATTTGTTGGCTGCAAACCTCTGCAGGTTTACTTGCAAAGTTGACGGAAGCTGAACTCCTACTTCTGCAAACAGTTTCTTGATATTTTTACATCGTCTGCGGACGTGGTAATCCTCTTATAATTGTTTGCTGATCTTTTTTGCTTGTTTATCAAGCGCTTGGAGAAACTTAAGATGAGGGAGATCCTTGTTTATTTATGAGGCTGCTATAACAGAACGCGAAACTTCTCTACGGGCACCTTGCTCAAAGCTGCTCGACGACGATTCTGTTGAGTTCATTCATCAAAGTACTGGTTGTATCACAACGGATGTTAGTCTGCATTATTCGCTTAAGCCCTGTAATTTCCTGTTTGAGTGTCGAAGCGATGACCTTCGAAGCCTCAATCTTAATATCATTTTTTCGTATTCTCACTGATGTGCAATGACCACACAAGAATCCCTTCAGAAAGAAGTCACGATAAACACTACGTTGTACTTTTATAAAAGTTCGCAATAAGCAATCGTAATTTAAACACTTAATGTCTAGAGTAATAAATAGCGCCGAGTCAGCAAAACATTCACCTGAAAAACTATTCGAGCTATGTGAAATATTCTGAGAGGGCCTGACATCATTTACTAAACACAAAAGTGTGCGGATTGACTCGATTATTATAGATACATATTGTATGCATTGAATATGGCGGAATTAATGCATTGCTGTAGAGAATTAAACTACTTTCTGTGCGATTAGTGCACTTTTTCCCGGGTAAGCACTTAATGTGTACTCAACCAGCCTTAACGCACATGCAATTTTTACAAACCGAATTCTGTCCATTACAGGTACAACTGTGGAGGTTAACTGAAAACATATAATCTGTAATACTAGTTGTTTCGTCGTAAGTCCTAGTTGTTTCGTCGTTCGCTCTCAGGCGGCTTCGTGCGCTTTTAGTCGGTTTCATGCGCTCTCAGGCGTCTTCGTCCGCTCACAGGCGGCAAGTTGTATACAAAAGTTTATTTCCAGTTAAAACGCGATCGCGTTACATATCTTAGAGCGCTGCTCGTTTACGCAGAAACATCTTTGAGCTAACTTTAAATTTGTTTCGGATACACAATTATTTATTTAAAGTGGCAAATGCGTGTCAACTGCACGCTTACAAGTCCACTAACTAAAAAACACAGCAAAAGTTATAATATAAATTTTTCCGATTGTGGCACGATATTATCCTCACAGGTATTGATCTTATTTTTGATACAGCAAGACGCTACTAATCAGTCTGGGTGGGTCTCATCAGCTGCTGACCCAGACCTACATTTCACGTTTCGACCCTTATTATCTGCATTCTCCGTTGACTGATGCTGATCGGATTTGAACTCAGGACGTCTGTATCGTGATTCAACACAACATCTACTAAGCTGGCTGCTCCAGTGGTGTAGATATACCTTTCTGTATATTACTTTTGGTAGGGGATCGTATTTTAACGATCTATTAGAAACCTACCCGATGTGTGTGATCCGCTAGCCGGATCACCCGTATTTCATGCTGCCACTTGCAATGATAGTTTTTAATTGTATTTGATTGCATCTGTGAGCTGAAATTTTTCCGATTGTGGCACGATATTATCCTCACAGGTATTGATCTTATTTTTGATACAGCAGGACGCTACTAATCAGTCTGGGTGGGTCTCATCAGCTGCTGACCCAGACCTACATTTCACGTTTCGACCCTTATTATCTGCATTCTCCGTTGACTGATGCTGATCGGATTTGAACTCAGGACGTCTGTATCGTGATTCAACGTAACATCCACTAAGCTGGCTGCTCCAATGGCGTAGATATACATTTCTGTATATTACTTTTGGTAGGGGATCGTATTCTAACGATCTATTAGAAACCTACCCGATGTGTGTGATCCGCTAGCCGGATCACCCGTATTTCATGCTGCCACTTGCAATGATAGTTTTTAATTGTATTTGATTGCATCTGTGAGCGGAAATTTTTCCGATTGTGGCACGATATTATCCTCACAGGTATTGATTTTATTTTTGATACAGTAGGACGCTACTAATCAGTCTGGGTGGGTCTCATCAGCTGCTGACCCATACCTACATTTCACGTTTCGACCCTTATTATCTGCATTCTCCGTTGACTGATGCTGATCGGATTTGAACTCAGGACGTCTGTATCGTGATTCAATGCAACATCCACTAAGCTGGCTGCTCCAGTGGTGTAGATATACATTTCTGTATATTACTTTTGGTAGGGGATCGTATTCTAACGATCTATTAGAAATCTACCCGATGTGTGAGATCCGCTAGCCGGATCACCCGTATTTCATGCGCCACTTGCAATGATAGTTTTTAATTGTATTTGATTGCATCTGTGAGCTGAAATTTTTCCGATTGTGGTACGATATTATCCTCACAGGTATTGATCTTTTTTTTGATACAACAGGACGCTACTAATCAGTCTGGGTGGGTCTCATCAGTTGCTGACCCAGACCTACATTTCACGTTTCGACTCTTATTATCTGCATTCTCCGTTGACTGATGCTGATCGGATTTGAACTCAGGACGTCTGTATCGTGATTTAACGCAACATCCACTAAGCTGGCTGCTCCAGTGGTGTAGATATACATTTCTGTATATTACTTTTGGTAGGGGATCGTATTCTAACGATCTATTAGAAACCTACCCGATGTGTGTGATCCGCTAGCCGGATCACCCGTATTTCATGCTGCCACAATAGGAAAAATTTCAGCTCACAGATGCAATCAAATACAATTAAAAACTATCATTGCAAGTGGCAGCATGAAAAACGGGTGATCCGGCTAGCGGATCACACACATCGGGTAGGTTTCTAATAGATCGTTAGAATACGATCCCCTACCAAAAGTAATATACAGAAATGTATATCTACACCACTGGAGCAGCCAGCTTAGTGGATGTTGCGTTGAATCACGATACAAACGTCCTGAGTTCAAATCCGATCAGCATCAGTCAACGGAGAATGTAGATAATAAGGGTCGGAACGTGAAATGTAGGTCTGGTTCAGCAGCTGATGAGACCCACCCAGTTTGATTAGTAGCGTCCTGCTGTATCAAAATTAAAATCAATACCTGTGAGGATTATATCGTGCCACCATCGGAAAAATTTCAGCTCACAGATGCAATCAAATACAATTAAAAACTATCATTGCAAGTGGCAGCATGAAATACGGGTGATCCGGCTAGCGGATCACACACATCGCTTAGATTTCTAATAGATCGTTAGAATACGATTTCCTACCAAAAGTAATATACAGAAATGTATATCTACTCCACTGGAGCAGCCAGCTTAGTGGATGTTGCGTTAAATCACGATACAGACGTCCTGAGTTCAAATCCGATCAGCATCAGTCAACGGAGAATGCAGATAATAAGAGTCGAAACGTGAAATGTAGGTCTGGGTCAGCAACTGATGAGACCCACCCAGACTGATTAGTAGCGTCCTGCTATATCAAAAATAAGATCAATACCTGTGAGGATAATATCGTGCTACAATCGGAAAAATTTCAGCTCACAGATGCAATCAAATACAATTAAAAACATATAAATTTCTTAAATTGTTTAAATGTGATCGGATTATGCGTTTGAAACACGGTATTGAGGTAGATTGGCGTATATGAATGGGCAAATGATTTCACGAGAGAGGAGCCGCCACAAGGAAGGAGCGGAAATTTTAGTTTACTAAAAAACAGTTCCCTATTTACTACGTCAAATACATTTGTAAAATAACCAAACATCGAGTATATGAGCCGTATGCATCAGTCTTCAATCCAAAATTTTCTAGACCCGATTATTGTCTTAATATATTTTCCAACTCACCTAAATCCACTCTACTTCCTTTACAACGCATCATCAACGCTGGTGTCCGAGTTCTCCTCCGTCTTCGTCGTTTTTATCATACATCCCACTATCTTGTTTCTCTTGATTGACCTACCATTTATTGTCGTGTTCAAATTCGTCTTCTTATCATTGCTTTTCGCCTTATAATTTCTCATACCCCCTCATTTCTCAACCTTCCTTTTCTCGACAATTCTCGTACTGTGTATTGTGCTCTGCGTTCCCGTAATTCCCTTCTTTTACATGTCCAAAACTACTTTACCTTTTTTGGCTTCCGCTCCATCGTTGTGGATGCTCCTCTCTTGTGGAATCATCTGCCTATTCATATCCGCCAATCAACATCATTACCGTGCTTCAAATGCCAAATCCAATTCCATTTCAACAATTTACTAATTAATCTGTGACTTTTGCTGTTCTTTTTTGTTAGTAGTCATGTAAGCGTGCATTTGGCACGCATTCGCCACGTTAAATAAATTATTATTAAAACAGCTTCTCTCAAAAAATTGATTGCATTGACTGTTAAAAGAAGGTCGGAAACCATGTTGATCAGTTTGAAAACAATTAGGAACATAATTTAATAAACGAGGCGGCAATATACAAGATAATAATTTATAGGTTTAACTTAGTAACGTAATGCCCATGTAATTGTCATTATTTATGAGTATCCCTTTCATATTTAAATAATTTGCAAATATAGTTTACCATTACATATCCTAATTATAATGTGATCTGTTTGAGATGTGGCGCGCAATCATAATTCAAATGGAGTAGTTACATGAATTTAAGCCTTAACAGTTGGTTTCGGTACATATTTTACAAACAACAATAAAAAATAGATAAGGAATTTCTTAAATAACTAACAACCACTAAAAAAATAACGAAAAGAGACATTAGAAAAAAAAAACAAATGCAGTTCAAATAAGACAATTCATAATAGCATTTAGTCTTCATAATGATGTCACGGCCTCAGGTCCAGCGGGATCTGAGCCCTCCAGCACATCCAACACGCCGCTCTTCGACTGAACCACCCGGGGTCTATCACCCCCCGAAGAATCCAATCTAGGCGGACTATGCGCGGTAATCGCGAGATGAGGAGCTTGAGAAACCTTAGTCTTTGCTCTGGAGGACGTCCTCTCGAAAAGAAGACTAATCCCGAGATAGCCCAAGTACCCCAGAGGCGCACTTGGGTTTTCCCATTCAACGACAGATGCTGAGCCCGTTTCAGGGCCCACCTAGCTTTCTTCAGGATACGTTTAAGTCTATCCAGGTCAGCTTTCGCCGACCAGTTCACCGTAACAGTGAACCCCAGGTATTTTACTCGACTTGTGAAGGTAGGGAGTGGTTGATTAGTCAATATAGAAGATAGAGCTGAGAGTGCTAGTCTCTTTAATTTTTTCTTTGTCGCAGGGGTGCCATGAAAGACAACTACCTGCGATTTTGATGAATTTAAAATAAGATTGGATAGGGTCAGCTGGTCTGTTAATCTTAAAAAGAAACGGCTGATGTCCGAAGCGACATCTTTGCACCTGCGTCCAGAGAACAGGGCCGTGGTATCATCAGCGTATACCACTAGATGTTGATCACGTTTAAAATTCTTGAATAGTACAATGGAGGCAGCAAGAAATAAGATAGGAGAAAGTGGGGATCCTTGGGGCACACCTGTAATAGGGTAGAACTGACACGCATCAGGGTCGTCTTCATAGTAGAACCTCTTGGTAAACAGTAATATCTCCACCCTGTTAACAATTCTCGCAGGCAACCCGAGTGACCTGAGAGAGGAGATAACAAAGGGAATGGAAATGCGGTCAAATGCAGCAGAAAAGTCAAGGAAAACAGCCACAGCTAGTTGATGGCTATTATCCCTACAAAACTGATGCACTTCACCTATTGCTGAATGAACCGAGCGTCCCTTGACAAACCCGTGAAAACTCGGTGGGATCAAATTACGCCTACTTAAATGGTCGCGGATTCTACGCGCAAGCGCTTTTTCGTAGATGGAGATGAGGGAGTTTTGAATCGAAATGGGACGCAGATCTTTGGGACATGAAACCGGACTATGCTTTGGTAAGAAAATTCTACGACTAATATTGATGCCGGCTACATCGGATGGTGAGGCTAAAAGCATTGTGACGGCCACTTCTCTTCTTTGATCGGCTGTCAAAAGCTGACAGACTCGAGAAGATAATGGAGCGACGGATTTAGAGGTGCCCGGAAGTGGCCCCCAGGAGTTAAGGATATCTGTAACAGATAAGTCCCTGCTCCTGAAGTCACCCCAAGGCGGGATTGGTTGGGGAGATTGAGTGGCTCCATAATTATGTAGGGATAGTGACTCCTTCAAAACATTATCAAGGCCTATACTACCAATCCAACCCAAAGCTCTATCCTTCCAACAGACAAACTTCTCCTTCTTGAATATCTTCCAGAAGGAAGACTGAGAAGGGTTAAGGTGAGCGATGTTCGCCTTATCCCTGCTCAGCTGGAACCTATATCTAGTGCTCCAGTATTCATTCGAGATGGCCTGCCTGGCGGAAACAGAGACATTGGGAAGACGTAGCATTTTAGCCAAAACCTTGAGTTTTGTTGGAGTGGGATTGTAAATATGACCTTTATAGGTAGTCGAAAGAAACGCGGTAGCTTGCGAGGAGAGGAAGGAATTAAATTCGGTCAAATTCTCATTACCAATTCTGGGGAAGAGTTGGATAGCCGCCTGAAAGAAAGCCACTCTGATGGGATCAAAGTGAAACCTCCTTCTAAGCAACGTATCTTCCTCTATCCGCCAACGAATTAGGTCATGAGAGATGGTCTGTTTTTGGCGCGACTGCTCAGTACAGATGGGTTTCAACAACCACATCTTATGAAGCAGTAATATGTCGAGGAGAGAATTAGTTGTTGAGCAATGAAAAGTTGGGGACGGTGGTTTGTGAATAAGGTAATCGTTCCTGGCTCTGCGGAGTGCTGCATTAATCCAACGACCAGTTCTGTCGTTGAAGTCACCGAGTAACATGTCATAGCCACTACCCAAGATACGGTCCAGGAGATCACGGTTTTTGTGAATTTCCCCTGGCCTAATATAGATATTGGCTATGCTGATACGTTTACCATTCTTACAAAGTGAAACAGCTAAACAAGACAGGGCTGGACAAGAATAGTTTAAAAGAAGGGATGATCTTAAGGAGCATTTAACTAGGGTTAAAAGACCTTGAGATGAAGAGGCGTGAGGAGGGGTTATGTACGGAGTGAAGTGGGTGTAAATATGCTTGGGGATAAATCGAGTAATGTCCTGGGGGATACGGATAGACCGCGTCTCCTGAAGGACTATAACATCCGCATCTCTACCAGATAGAAGGCTAAGAGCAGAAGCACCTCCCGAATTCCACTGAAGTATATTCAGTGAAAAAGGCTCTTGACTACTTTGCATTGTGTTACGACAGCTGGAGTGGGATGCCTACCTCCTAGCAGAAACTAGGAGAGAGAAAGTTGCCCTTCTCACTCCCAGCCCTACCAGGAGAAGACACTTGCCCACCGGCATTATCTTCATCTCCCTTTGAGGCCAACAACTCCCAGCATATATCATCTTTCTTTGCCAACTTCAAGGAAGCCAACTTTTGTTTAGAAGATGATCTCTTCTTAGAACGGGGGGCTCTCTTTGAAGAGGTAAGAATCGTCGATGGAGGAGAACGGGACTCCTCGAATTTCGCTATCAGATGGTTCGTTAAGGCTCGAATCTCGTCTTTATATATCTGTAGTCTTGCGTCAACAATTTTGAAAATGTCGGTGTCCGACATACCATGACCGTTTGAATTGGATAAGCTGGCAGCGGCAAAGTGGGCCGGTTTGACCGGTGCCCCACAATGCCTTAATTTGTATTCTTTGAAGATAGGACATCTTCTAGACCAGGCCGGGTGCTGACCACCACAATTGGAACACAGAGGGGGGAGAGAACATTTCCCCTCATGGACTTCGGAAGAGCTGCAAACCCCACACGTATGGGGCCTAGTACAGTTCGAGGACCAGTGCCCCCAGAGGTGGCACCCATTGCAATGGGGGTATGTTAAGTCATCAGCATCTACGATATTGAAAGAAAGATTGTACCCCAGAAAGGGGTTACATTTGCTTTTAGCCAGACATTCCGCCTGATCGACTGCGGTAGAACAGAATGCTATTGGTATAGCCTGGCCTTTCTTGCCCAGGATTGGGCGAATATTATGAATTTTGAACTCAGATGTGAGAGCAATGATATCTTCCTCCGTTGCGAAGGGCGGAAAATTATTAATTTTCAAGGTCGCCTGAATAGGCCTGTAAGTAGTTGACCCAAATTCTTTTAGGTGTGTTTCGAAAAATTCTAGGTACGATGCTGCCAGATCTGGAGAGCTGAAAGAAACCCGGATTTCGGAATCTAAATATTTTATCGAATTAAATAGAATTCTCTTCTTATAAGAGCTTGTAAACTCTCTCAGAAAAATATTGAAAAGATTCTTCCTTTCAAATGGTTGAAGAAGTCTGATTATTACCAGATTCACCACTTTAGGCACAGGAGGGAGTTCTCCATCCGTGCTTGAGATTAAAAAATTAGACGAAATAGGACTAACCTTGTTTTCTTTGGCTTGAAAATTCGATGTTACATTAGAAATACCTGAGTTCCGTTCCATATTAGCTTGATTTTGTAAGTTGTTTGAAGCACCGATGGTAAATTTTTGACTGCTTGACTTTTTCATATTTTTAAATATTTTTCCACAATAAAAAATGTGGCTTGTATATTTTTTGCAATTTCCAGTAACCAAAATCCTCAATCGCAACTGATATGTGGTTTAGTAGACTGTAATTCGCAAAAGTCATTCAGAAGTTATATTTGAAAGAAACTATTCACCCCTCCATTTGTCCAAAAGATTTGGAAATAAAGTCCAGAATATCTATAATATCTGGTACGGCAACTAAATTATTATACATTTAACAACATACGAGCATTAGTTCAAATAGCTGGCTCAAATAAGTTCGAAATAAATTTAGTTATTAAAATAAGTAAACACAACACGAAACATTGGCTGATCCATTCGTAGTCTTCTTTTGAAAGTACTAAGTGAACTGAATGCAACGGTGTCTGCATCAAGGTTGTTCCAAAGCTCAACAATTATTTTATCAAATTGCATCGCGCTCAATTTCTGTACCCTGTTTCTTCAAATAGTTAAAGAATGACCTCCAAGAACATTTGAACCACGTAATTGAACACTACTCGGAAGAGGGTGATGGGGACGTTGGAATAAATACCAAGCAAGGCACATCTTAATGTACCGA
Organism: Pomphorhynchus laevis; assembly: GCA_012934845.2. Taxonomy (NCBI): domain Eukaryota; kingdom Metazoa; phylum Acanthocephala; class Palaeacanthocephala; order Echinorhynchida; family Pomphorhynchidae; genus Pomphorhynchus; species Pomphorhynchus laevis. Next base: position 8,378 of record WNNJ02000808.1, on the reverse strand, counting down.
TGGGTTTATGTGACGGTCTCAAGTCCTAGTGATCTCAGTCTGTCTTTATAAGGCGGCGACGCCAACGTTGGTGCTAGCTTTGTTGCCCTGCGAAGTACCCTCTCTGATTTCTTATGTTCATGCACAGTACGTGGGTATACAACCGGAGCTGCATATAAAAGTCTACCCAATACATGTGCTAAAATCAGAGGCCGAAGAGCAGTCGGATTAACGCGAACAAACGCGCGTCGAATCATACCTATCATTTTATTGGAGTTAGCACAAGCTTGGTCAGTGTGCTTTTAAGTTGATAAATTAGAGGTAACCCATACTCATAAATCTTTGTAACTATCGACACTTTAAACAAGATAGCCCTTATATTCGTAACAAACAGATGTTAGTTGCTTGCGAGCATTACTAATAATACACATGTGTTTGCATTTCAAAACATTTACCACAAGCTTGAAAGACGCCGCACACAACTCCACATTATCTATGTCAGTTTGCAAATTATGAACATCCTCACATGAATGGGCCGCTATATTTTTTAGTCATCTGCATACAAACATGATTGAGAGCGAATGCACCCGGGCAAATCGTTAACATAAATGCTGAATAAATGTGGACCCAAAACTGAACCTTGAGGTACTCCAAGATGACATTCTGTAGACACAGACAATGACCGATCGACAAGTACTCGAAAGCAACAATCACGAAGAAATTTTCTAATCCAATCAACCAATATGTTTGGGAGTCCAGTATTGACAAGTTTCTGAAGAAGTAGACCATGATCTACTCTATCAAAAGCTTTTGAAAAGTCGAAGAATATAATGTCTGTATTGGTATAGTGTACCTTATTCGCTGTCCAATCAAGATGAACATCAAGCAAATTTCAAACAGTTGAATAACCCTCTCGAAATCCGTGCTGATTAGGGACTAAAATTTTTTTCTATATGAAGAAACTCAACCATGTAGCGATGTACAAACCTCTCAATCACTCTACAGCAAATGCAAGTAATGTTTGCAGGCCTATTATTCTCGACGAAAGAGCGATCTCCCTTCTTGAAGTAATAAGTAACAATTGACGGCTTCCACATATTAGGAAGAAATCTTTCTAAGATTGACTGACGAAAAATTGCACAGATAGGAACGCAAATTGAGCCTGATAATCTGCTCAGATTAACAGAAGGTAGTAAGTCACAACCTCTTGAATTATTTGCTCTTAGACGGCGTAATTCGGAATAGACTTTAGTTGCCATTATCAAATATATTAATATATATTATATCAAATATGTATTATATATTACAAACAGTTTGGAAGGCTAAATGATTCTTGTTTTTAACAACGGAAACGGAGTTAAAATTAATTAATTAATTAATTAAAGTATTAATTGATTAATTTTACTTAATTAATTAAAACTAATTGAGTTTAATTACGTAGTTCCTATAATTAAAAAAACGAGAAACAAAAGTATAAATTTTATTATTAAATTTTTCAAGTTTCGAATCATCTAACTGTGTTTACGTATTAGTAAATAGTTTACAGGATTTTATATAATCTATATTTAGATGAAATAAAATTTAAAATAAAAGTCAATTTTTATGAATTGACTAATAAATAATATACAATGTATTCAAATAAGGAATAAAGGTCATTAGGAGGAAATGCCAGTTATCAGGTTTCGACCAATATTCATTAACTCAACAGAGCAGCGGGGCCAAATACATGCTAATGACGTATTTCCATTTATAAAATTTGATTATTTAGTGTACCTTATTCTAATACAGAGTATATTATTTATTATTCATCTATAAATTGATGAAATTTGAGTATATATTATTTTATTCTAATAGAATAAAATAATTTATTCTGTTAATACATTATAAATTTATTAATATAAATTATAATTCTCCATCCGTAATTTTTTTTATTTTCGATTACCCTTCAATATTCAATGATAAATATTTATGATTAAATATTTTAAAAAATAAATTTAATTTTAAATTTTATCTTTATATTAACCTTTATTATCTTTATATTATTGTGTTGATTTATATATTTTACTATTTTCTGTTTGATTGTATTTTTATAGTAACCTAGTTTAAAATATGTATCTATCAAATTATCTAAATGATTTTGATGTAAACCAATATCATAACAAATTGTTGCAATTCTTTAAATTTCATTATTTAATGTATTATATTTAATATTATATGGTGTGCATGAATGTTCATGCAAAAATATGTTTCTTGTACATTTAAATATGTCATCTTTACGATATAAATTAAAAAGTAGTTTTAGTTGATGTAATATGCCTTCGTCCTATTAAATTAACTAAATCATGATATGCATGAATGCTCATGCAAAAATATGTTTCTTGTAAATTTAAATATGTCATCTTTACGATATAAATTAATAGTAGTTTTAATTAATGTTAATTTAATGTTCATATCTAGATATACACCTTCTTTTATCATTAATATTGGTTTTGTTAAGAATAAGGCTTTCTGGATAAATGTGCTCACTAATTGAATAAAAATTATTAGAATTAAATACACATATATCATCAATGTATCGAAACATATATTTCATATATTTATATTGTTTAGATTTAGTTTTTAAACAGTTATGAACAAATTCATATTCTATAAAGCTTAAAAACAAGTCAGCTATAATTGGGCTACTATTACCACCCATTGGAACACCTTTTACTTGTCTAAATATAGATGTCCCTACTTTTAAATAATTTTGATTTATCAAAATATTTAAGGATTCTATTAATTCAATTTTATCCATATATTTATATTTACTTGATGGTTTAATTTTTGTTAGATAGGCGTTATAATTATTATAACATATATATGTACATATTTTTCCGAATATAAGATTAATTAATTTTACTAACGCTTCTTTAATATCTACTAAATCTAGATTTGTATAAAGCGTACTAAAATCGTATGTATTTATATTTTGAAAATTTATTCCTTTTGTCTGTTCTAAAAATTCTTTTGTAGAATTAATACTGAAATAGTGTTTTATACCAGTATTAATTTCGATTACCTTGCAATATTTTTTAAAGTGTGCTTTAATTACTTTAAGTATTTTATTCATATAGACAGAAAGTGGTTTTAATGTACATTTAAACGCACTACATATGAACCTAGGTTTTATTGAATTTTTATGTAATTTTGGATTCATTAAAAGTTAGTTTAACTTTTTTCAAACTTAAAAGTTCTTGTGGAATTTAAAATGCTTTCTAAAATTTTAAATATTTTAAAAATTTCATATTTTTCAAATAATGATATATATTTCAAAATATATGGTTAATTACTTTTTCTTATAATGATTTGTTTTATTTATCATTATTTTTAATAATCGCGCAAAACAAAGTGCTTTGCGCAATCTCCAAGTAGTAAATTACATAATAGAGGTCGAAATACCTTATTTATTAAGGTATTGTGATTAGTTTAAATTTTTGATTAATAAATGCGAGAGGTTGCTCTCTCACCCATCATATCACTTATATTTATTTGAACTTGAATTTTATAGAAATTTGAAGTTCAGCTCTAAATTGTTCAGTCAGAATTAGAGAAGATTGCTTATAAAAGTATAAAGTTTATTTTTCAAATGAAAGCTTAATCCAATTGATGTCAAAAATATAATTATTCAATACGAATGATTATATTTCAATTTATATTTAATATTATTACTTAGAGCAATAGGTCCACAGTATGAATATATCATCAATCGGGACAAGTCAAACTTACTATTTCATTTCAACTTAGTTGCCAAAGCAAGTAAGATATTTAGGATAAAATAATGCATATAAATGATGATGGTTTGATCATCCTTGGCTCTCCTCTGGGGACAACATATTTCGTTAGACAGGTTTGTAAAATAGGAGGGTGGAGTGCACTAGTAGAAAAACTAGTCGCAGCTGTTCAATTAGATGCACAGTCAGCTTATGTTGCTTATTGCATCGGAGCACAATCAAAATGGACTCATTTATGCATCGGTACTGAATGTAAATGAGAATGGTTTACTCCGCTCAAAGATGCCATAAAGACTGACATGATATAATCATTATTTGATGTTGAAATGGATGTCAGCATTCCGATTATTTGTTCATTACCTCCGGCTTTTGGTGGAATTGGAATACGAAAGACGTCAACAGATGTTATCTATCAATATCGTTCATTATGCTTATTGACAAGAATGCTCTGTAATATAAATTACGAAAATATAGAAGTTTTAACGACCAAGACTTTGTGAGAAAAAACTTAATTTTAAAAAAGAGTTCCATCAAAGTACTTTAAACTAGATAATGGAAATTGTTCCATATGAAATGAAAAAGGCTTTGCAATATGCATCTTCGAAGGGAGCATCTAATTGGTTAACGTGTAAGCATCCTGTATCTCAAGGATTTCGTTCACACAAAAATTTAAAGATGCATTGTGCGCTCGCTACAACTTGACTCCTAGGAACTTGCCTAAGTAGTGTATATAAGCAACAACTCATGTCCTCTTGTAAAAGTAGATGACTCAATTTCATTCGACACAATGAGGTTCGTGATTTTTTGTTTAAAGCAATGGGTGAGTGTTGTTGGTGTGTATACTGAGCCATCATTGCAACCAGTAGGTGAAAGGACTGTTTTTGAAAATTCGACAACTACTCGATAAAAAGAGACAAGAGCAGATATTGTTTGTAATGGACTTTTTGGAGATAGGCTGGAGAGGACATTTTTCGATGTCTGTATATACACTAACCATGCTTCTGCCTATCTTGAAAAATCTCCAGAGCTAGCTTTTCATTATCATTAACAACGAAAGTATGCGAAATACGATGAAAGGATTCGGGAAATTGAACACAGTGGATACTGTCCATTAATATGGGCTGCCACTGGTGCTACAGGAACCGTGTACAATATATGTTTAAGGACTATAGCAAGGAAAATGTCAGTTAAGCGAAAGTGGGACTATGTATCATATATTACATGGCTACATATAAAAATAAGTATCCTATTGGCGAGGATGTGTTCAGCCAGTCTGAGGAATGTGAAAACAAGTAGCTGAGATATTGAACAGAGCACGTGTTAAAGAATTTGAAATGGATTGTTATTTTTAAAAGATTATTTAAAGTTCTAATTAAGGCTTATTTGCTGGAACCTATGCTAATGCAATATATAATATTAATTATAATTATAAATATTTAATATTATTAAATATTTAATAATATTTATAATATTTAATTTGAAAAAAAAACATTAATATTAAGAATTTGAAATGGATTGTTATTTTTAAAAGATTATTTAAAGTTCTAATTAAGGCTTATTTGCTGGAAAAAAAACATTAATATTTATTATTATAAATATTTAATATTATTAAATATTTATAATATTTAATTTGATTTATAATAATCAAATAATTATTAATTTATAATAATTATTAATTTATAATCAAACTTAGAATTTTGATAATTGCATCCGTGAGCACGTTTAATAAAATATAATTATATAGTAAATATAATATAGCGAATTATATAATTGTCTATATAATTCTTTATAATTTTATATAATTATTTATATTCTCTATAATATAGAGAATTATAGAATTATATAGAGAATATTTATTATGACACTTAGCCTTTCAGCATATGCAGTAAACAAAAATGTGCACAAATAATAAAATACAAGACGAAAACATTCATGAAATCAAAAGTCATTTGCAATGATTTGAATTACCGGTCACTTTCATTCTTTGAAAGCGTATAATTGCCTGAAAATTTCTTTGTAAAATTATAAATTGTCTTATCAAATAATTGGATTTGTAAATAAATTCGATTTATTTTTTCAATTATAAATATTATAATTGAAAAAATTATAACTTGGATAAATGTTATATCAACGATGAAGCTAAATCCATCAATCAAATGTTACAAGTTCGTTTACTTTAAATATAAAATTATAATTTGATTAAAAAATTACTATTTTTTATTTTAAATAGCTATTAAAATACATAATTTTACACAATCTAATGAACTAATTAATTATCCAATGTACTAATTCTTTGTGTAAAATATTTGATCTGTCCGATCAGCTGACAAACAAATAGTACTAACTGCATTTGTTGTTCATTGCATTTTAACGGATATATTGATATTCATTACTTGTATGTTTTTTGAATTCGAACTTGAAAAATTATTACATTAATATAATATGCATTTTATATATTTTTTTATAAAAATTATAACAACAAAATGTAACGACAATTTAATTAAAAATAATAAAATATAATTTAATTTTAATATTTTTATTTTTATAATTAATATTTCTAATAATTAATAATTAATTTATAACTTAATTATAATAATTATACAATTATATCAATTATAATTATATCAATTATATCATCATACTATTAGTAATTAAACCAATGAAAGTTAATTAAACTAATAACAAAATTTATATTAATTTTATTAATCTTCTTCTTAGCGTTTATCCCGTTTGGCGGGGTTCGCTTGCCACGTTCGCTGGTGTCAAAATGCCCTATCCACTGCGTCTTTGGGCGTGAGTCCGACCATTTTAATATAATTCTGTAAAGTATCCATCCGTCTTTTCTGTGGTCTTCCTCTTGGTCTCTTTCCGTCGACCTCGATTTGAAGTGGTGCCTGTGCCAGTGTGTTCACGTCTGCCTTCAGTGCATGTCCATACCATCTCATCCTTGATTCTCTAAGTTTGTCTGCTATATGTGCTAGCCAAATCGCTTTTGGATGTCTTCGTTACAAATATGATATTGGCGAGTTTTTCCTGCGATCAACCTTAGCTTACGTTCTGCCGCTGCTGTCATTGCCCAGCACTCAGCACCGTACATTACTACAGGCCGTATAACGCTTCTGTAGAACTTCGATTTGAGTCTGTCTGACATACGTTTGTCGCACGAGACTTTAATATAAATATTAAATTTAATATTGAATTTATATTGAATTTAATATAAATTCAATTTTAATACCAAGAAGAAAAAAAAATAATTTTAACCCAATGCAAATATAGTGGTAATTCAATGTTTTGGATCGGATCGTACCATTACGGCCACAAATCGTTGTCGTTCGTGAAATATTCCGTCTATTTGGAGAGAGTTAGAAGCTGGTACCTCATGCGTGTAATCGTAACGCATTGATTCTCTTAAATACTCACTTAAATACATAATTTATATATTGTATAAAAATTACCTCATTGCAACGAATGAATTGGGAGATACACGTAGGCTACGCGTTAAATTGGGGTTTTGGACGTTAACAAATTTAAGGATAAATTCCGAAAGAAGATTTAATACACCGACAACAGACCCGCAATACTAAAAATAACATAAATATTGAAAAATTTGATATTTGAAATGACTTACTCTTTCGTAGATTTACTCTCCATTCTTGCTCAATTATTTAAGTATTTAGTTTTGTGAACTGTAAATTATCAACTTCCCAGATTAAAAATAAATATTATCCTATTTCACAAATATGACCATTTGTTTACTGAGAAAATGTTAACTATAACTATTTGTATCTAAATACTTCTATCTTTGAATGTATCTTTCAATACTGGTATAGCAATCATTACTTAACATTTACGCACCATATATTAAAATAATTATTGTTATTAAAGAAGTTTTTACATAAATTAGTTAATTTACGCGGTGCATTTCAAGCTTTCGTAGTCATTAAAAGTTTTCCAGGTAAATTAAATCTCACTAATGTGAAACAGTTGCCCTGTAATATGAATAGTTTTAGGGGAATAGTTTAAGGATAGAAACGCTAATAAAATAAAGGTGATATATCAAATTGAAAGCTGTACACATTCTATTACACTGCGTATTTAATTTAAAATTTGAAATGAATTCCATTATTTTGTAAAATGTTAAAAATAAAGTATTTACGTGAAACTTTGAAAGCAGCAGAGGAATAAAATAACATCAGCTAATAGAGAAATAACTGAAATGTGAACAGTAGATATTTGATCAGTAGATGCTGTGGTCCACCAAATTTTAAATTTTTTTCAAATTTTAAAGAATTTTTTTTGTTTGTAAAATTTACGATAAAATGGAAAATACATGCGTGTCAGCACTTGTAACCGCTGAGGGAGAGAACTCAGATCACATAGAAGCATAAATATATCAGCTTATATAAAAATATATATATTTATATATTTATAATTAATATATATATATATATATATATATATATATATATATATATATATATATATATATATATATATATATATATATATATATATATATATATTTGTTGTTACACCTGCCCTGGGACACACAATGGTGTACTCGTAAATAAATCACTATGTTTTCCTCATGATGAGGCATAAACACCAGGCAGCATTCTATATATT